>VDFB02262256.1:194566-227293 GCA_007258455.2 Sequoia sempervirens | reverse complement strand
ATCTTCCTTAAGTGTTTAAGCTCTACAACAAGGAACCAAAGCTCTGATACCAATTATTAAATAGGCGTAGGACAATTGAGAGGAGGGGTGAATCAGTTGTCATACAATTCAAAATTTAAAACTCAACACTTATTAATTTCACAACCACACTGTTTTGTTATTAAGTAAGAGCATGAAACACAAATAATAGAAAGTAAATCAACACACTGAACACCAGATTTTTACGTGGAAAACCCAATGAGGGAAAAAACCACGATGAGGGTTAACTCACAATATAAAAGATTATAAAACAAAGGCTCACTTCCAAGGGCTCATTACCCAGAAGAGGACTCACTATCCAAGTACAAAGGCTCACTACCTACAGAAAGGACTCACTATCCAACAGGGAGGCTCATTGCCTACGTATACAAAAGAGAACAAAAAGATCCACCACAATAATTAATGCACATTCACAGGATTGCAAAAACCCTTATCTCACTTCCTTCAACACAATGGAGAACTACTATCACAACTTACACACACACACTTCCACTCTTATGATTTGTGGCTTACTTTCATCACTTTGCATCACACTGTCATACAACTCTTCACAATTCGACTTGATTTTATACCATCCTCAACCTTAGAAACTTTCTTCAAGGTCGGCCACAAAAACCTTATTTCATATATTCAAAATAGGCCGGCAACTCAAAATTCCCGTGGTGGAAAGGAATAAGAGTGGACCAATAAAAACATTTTTCTAGATCAAAAATAATATCTAGAAACAACCACATGCTTCTGTAATTAAATTTTATTCTCCGAATGAAGTGTAAACACCAGGTCGACCAAACCTAATGAAAAACACAAATAAACATTGATGTACATGCTTCCCAATTAGAAGATGTCATGCAGACTCCACAACACGCTTCATTAAGCACAAGAATACACCTCAAAATCTTCTAGATACATCCACAACAAAACAACAAACTTCAATCACTGAACACCTTTCACCAGTCCATCTGGATTGTATAAACTCACACTAAATTACTAAAACATGACTTCCAAATCACCAACCTTCAAACCTCTTTTCTAGAGCATAGAAAAGACCTTCTCAAGACATATCCCAGATCTACAATATCTGAAACAAAATAACAGAGAACTATAGAGAAAAACTATTTCTCCCAGTTCATAGAAGACTAATTCTGCCAGAAGAGTTCACGCACCGATGAACATAACTTTTACACACCATCATACTAGAAGCTAAAACTTAGAATATATCATCATGAGATCACCATTAACAAACCTTCAGATCCACACAAGCATACAATCAACATAAGAGAAATACAGAGCACATACCAAAGCACATATTGAACACCGACTTCTCTTCTTTATTTAATTTTCTCAAAAGAACTTGGAAACACATGAATACAACACATCTGCAACACTAAAAAGATAGCTCCATATACTCACAACATCTCAGAAGCATCTTAGCTATACATGTACAATCTGCAACATACTGAGTTGTGTTGACATCAATGACAACATTAATGACAGCACCACCAAACTTGCTCATACTTGTAACAATCTCCCCCTTTGGCATTGATGGCACCACATGATGTGAAAAACCATCAAAGATAGCATCATCCTTCACAATACCAAGAGAACACCTTCTCTTCTTTAGCAACTGATTTTCACATGACTTTCTCTCCCCCTTTTACATCAATGGCAAAGATCAACAGTTCTGATTACTCCCCCTTAGGAGTACACACATATTGCAACAATGAAACCATTTCTACTCCCCCTGTGGAGTAGACCCATTTATCAATCTAGATAAGTGAAGAATCTGTGAATTCACTGGACTGATGCACCTTCATGTGCACCTAGTTAGGAGAGCTAATGACCCCCAACATCTCCCTAATATGGTCAAAAGTATCCTTTGGAAGAGCCTTGGTAAATATGTCTGCAATCTATTCCTTTGTGGTCACATACTCCAATCTAACTTCATTCTTCAACACTTTTTTTCTTAGGAAATGATACTTTATAGATATATGCTTTGTTCTTGAATGCATAACTGGGTTCTTTGAAATGTTTTTTGCACTCGTGTTATCACAGAAAATAGAGATAGGCTCATCACATACCACACCAATGTCCTTCAAAGTTTTCTTCATCCACAAAACTTGTGTCCAGCAGGATGCTGTAGCAATATATTTTGCCTCTACAATGGATAAAGAAACTAAGTCTTGCTTCTTACTCAACCATGAAACCAATCTTCCACCAGAAAGAAAGAACCACCATTGGTACTCTTCTGGTCATCAACACATCCGGCCCAATCAACATTTGTATAAGTGCTCAAGGTAAAAACATCACACTTAGGATACCATATTCCATAATCCGGTGTACCTTTAAGGTATCTAAATATCCTCTTTACAACTAAAAAATGTGCCTCTTTAGGATTTGCTTGGAATATGGGAACAAGACACACTGCATGCATAATGTCCGGTTTGGTAGTAGTAAGATACAACATTCCACCAATCATAGATCTGTATTTGCTCTAATTAGTCTTACCAGATTCATCATCCTTGCTTAGCTTACATTCAGTTATCATAGGAGTACCAACAGGTTTGGAATCATCCATCCCAAACTTCTTTAACAACTCTTTTACATACTTAGATTGTGAAATGAATATCCCTTTGTCAGTTTGATTCACTTGTAGGGCAAGGAAGAAATTTAATTCACCAATCATAGACATCTCAAATTCTTTCTGCATCTCTTCAGCAAACTTCTTACACATGCCATCATTTCCACCAAAGATGATGTCATCAACATAAACAACTACTATCAACATCTTGTTACCTTGCACTTTGAAGTAAAGATTACTATCAATAGAACCTTTGTTGAATCCTTTCTTTGTCAGATATCTATCCAATCTTGCATACCAAGCTCTGGGAGCTTGCTTTAGTCCATACAATGCCTTCTTCAACTTACAAACCATGTTCGGTTTGTCAGACAACTGAAACCCTTCAGGTTGCTCCATGTACACCTCTTCCTCCAACTCACCATTCAGAAATGTTGAATTAACAACCATCTGATACACTTTGAAGTTCTTGTGAGCAGAAAAAGCCAAAAACATCCTAATAGCTTCCATTCTAGCCATAGGGGCAAGTTTTATGTATAGATAATGGAGGGAATATGACAACCACGGTCTTGTGCAGTATTGTGCTTTAGATGGAATTAATTTTCAGTATACGGTTCCCTACAGTACTCAACAAAATGGAGTTGTAGAACAAAAGAATCGATACTTGAAAGAGATGGCTAATTGTATGATTCACTCCAAGTCTTTGGCACCACCTTTCTAGGTAGAAGCTATTAACTATGTGTGTTATATCCAGAATTATGTTTCTCACAAAGTTGTGAAGGGGGTAATTCCTTTTCAAGTTTGGACCATTCAGAAACTTTTAGTTAAGCACTTTCAATTGTTTGGCTCTAGTGCATGGGCCCACATTCCAACAGAGAAATGTAAGGCTATGGATCCATGGAGAAATCCTTGCATATTTTTTGGTTACCCAAATGATGTCAATTGCTACAGACTTCTTCATCCTACCACACATGAGTTGTTCATTGAGAGGAGTGTTTATTTTGAGGAGAGTCCTTCTAGTTCTTCTCTTGACACTTCTCTCCCCACCATCAGATTGGAGTCCTTGCATCATGATGATAGTTCTTTAGAGGATCATAATCCTTTTGATTGTGATGAGGATTCTTCTTCCTCCACTTCATATGATGACAATGTTGATGAGGGTGCACATGATCAACCTTTCAAGGATGATGATTCTCCTCTTGGCTCTCCTCCTCCAACTATAAGGCCTCTTTGGGCTGAATGTATAATGCAATTAGCAAGGGATTGGGCAGGGGATCCTTCAAATCATAAGAGAACAAAATCATAGTCTTAGGTTGCTCCACATGTCTTCCTTGCCATAGCTTCCAATCCACAAACTTTTCAAGAGGCTTCTGGTGTCTCTGAGTGGGGTGCAATGATGCAAGAAGAGTTTAGTTCCTTGGAGAGGAACTACACTAGGATCTTATCCCACTTCCTAAGAGAAGGAAAGTTGTCTGATGCAAGTTGACCTATCGAACAAAATTTGCATCAAATGGGTTGGTTAGCAAGGATAAGGATCACTTGGTTGTCAAAGGATTCTCCCAAGTTCCAGGGATTGACTACTCTAAGAATTTTACACCAGTCACCAAAATGAATTCCATCTAACTTGTCCTTGCTATTGCTGCAACATATATATGGGAAGTTCATTAGATGGATGTGAAGATTTTGTTTATTCACAATGATATGAAGTTCCTTTTGAAAGTGGGGTTCACTCGATGTCATTTTGATCCTAGTGTCTACATTTTGTAGTAGGATGATACTCATACCTTCTTGGATCTCTATGTCAATGACTTGTTGATCATATAAAGTCACTCATCCACCATTCAGGTAGTGAAAACCACCCTTCATGATCTGTTTTTGATGTCATACTTAGGCTTATTGCACTAATTTTAGGGTATTGAGATCACTTAGTTTTCTATAGGTATTTCTCTTACACAACCTAAGTACACACTTGATATGCTCCAGAGGTTTCACATGGCTGATTGTAAGCCTATGTTGACTCCATTCTTGTCAGGGTCAAACTTTAGGTTGAGTGTTATTCACCCTTGGTGGATGGCTATTTGTATCGATGGATTGTTGGTAGTCTCATCTATTTGACTCATACGAGGCCCAATATTTCATGTGTAGTAGGCATGGTCTCTTGATTCATGCAAGAGCCACATGAGTTGCATTGGAAGGAAACTAAGAAGATTCTTCACTACATCAAGAGTACTCATAATTATGTGATTCACTATACAATGAGTGTGGATTTTAACTTGATGGAACACACATATTTAGATTGGGCAGGTGATTCTCGAAATTGTAAGTCTACTTCAGGGTATTGCTTCTCCCTTGGTTCCAATCCATTTTGTTGATCGAGCAAGAAGTAGTTTTCTATTGTTCTTTCATCTACAGAGGTTGAGTATCAAGTAGTTAATGCTACTACTGAGACCATCTGACTTTAGAACATTCTCACTAATTTTGGCATTCCCTTCTGGAATCTCACAATCATCTTTTGTGACAACCAAAGTGTTATTCAACTCTCTCACAATTCGGTTCATCATCAGTGGACCAAGCACATTGAGATCCACATATGCTACATTAAGTAGTTGATTCATTTGAAGATCATTGATATCAAGTATTGTTCGAAATCAAATAATATTGTAGACATCTTCACCAAAACCTTCACCAAGAGTAAGTTCCTTCATTTACGAGCAATGCTTGGGGTGCGGTTGGTGTTGTATTTTGAGAGGTCCTTAGTCCTTCTCTTCTTCTCTCTATTTTGGGGAGTGTTCTCTCTCTATTTGTGGGGGGCTTCTTCTTCTTTTGGGAGGAGTTTGATATGTACATGGGTATCATACATGGCCTCATTTATCGAGACCCATTATCCTTTACATTCTCCTAAGATGTGCTTAAGGATGGGTGTTAGTGTAGGTTTTTATTTTACTAGTGAGATATTTAATTTCCCTTAGTTATAGGTTTTTCCTACACATTTATTAAGTATGCTTAGGATAATAAAGTGATTTAATCATTTAGTAACTAGGAGATAAAGTGATAAATTGTCCTCCACATTTTAAGGGTGGAGTATTTACTTTTTCATCATTTTATTTAATGTTGGTGGTTATTGATGGTCAATTCTCATTGATTGATTTACCACCTCCATACTCTCCTTATTTCTATATAAACTCACTACCTAGCTTGTATTTTTCATCTTGGAAGCTCTTAATACAATTTCGTCATCCCAACATTGCATAACTTCTTAGAGTTCTAGTTTGTATCATTTACGTTTTTCTAGTTTATGTAACTTTGATTTTCTCTTAAGAATTTCCTTGGGTTATTCAATCTATTTCAAAATTTTAACAATATTTTTGTTTCATTTTTTAATTAGGTTCAACTCTTTTAGCATCCACTTATTAAATTCTCTCATTATAAAAAAATATTATTATACTCTTCATCCTTTAACATACTAGTGTTTGAGAAGAAATTTTATTTTTTAGATTGGTTAGTTACAAGAAGTCAAATCTATGATTTCTTTTATAACCTTATTTTTGGTGTTCTTTATCCATCTCTTTGCAAGACAAGGATTTATATTGTGAATTCATCACACTAGGAGATAAAAATTTCAATAAATTATTTAAAATCATGAAGTTGAACCACTAAATCCATGCATGCTTTTAATATTTGGTGTGTTCCTATTAAATATTTGGTGTCAAAAATATGATTTTGTCTTACAAATTTTGTAACTCGTCCTTTGCACTATATATGTGGGCCTAACATATTAGTAAATTTCTTAAAAACATCAAAACTTGGTTGAGAATTCTTCAATTCTTCCTCTGTGTTAATCAAATTTGTCTTATTTATTTCCTCTTAAATAGCTTCCTTCTTAACTTTTCTACCTTTATGTACATGCAAAATTTGTTCTTTATTAGCTCAAGAATGTCATGTAATTTCTAAATCAAGATATCACATTATACATGAATTAAGGAATAATAGAAACCTCTTTTGTCGCACTGGGATAAGTTCCCATTGGGGTAGTATCCTTCACAATTGAATATTAAAAATAATGAAGAACTCAAATAAAAAACAAGCAACTCATGAAGTATTCTCTCCATTTCATTTGTTTCCATGACATGTGTTAGCA
Organism: Sequoia sempervirens; assembly: GCA_007258455.2. Lineage (NCBI taxonomy): Eukaryota > Viridiplantae > Streptophyta > Pinopsida > Cupressales > Cupressaceae > Sequoia > Sequoia sempervirens. Next base: position 220,541 of record VDFB02262256.1, on the reverse strand, counting down.
AGAAAGTTGGGGAAACATAGGCCGGAGTTTTGAGCCACAAGTACTTTTTGAGTGTTGTAGTTTATACCCCATACTTATTTATATAAAGGGAGTAATGGTTTGAGTCATAAAAAATATTTATTACTTAAACATATTTAGCATAAGTCCAGACAACATATTATAGATAGAATTTGTGTATCCTTATATTAGTTATCTTAAGGGAGTACAGTTAGATCTCCTTAGATCTCCTTTTAAATTATATATATTTATCATATATCTTCCCCTATATTATGTATTCCTTCTGTCTTATTCTCACATATTTTCTCATATATATGCCTTTTACATATAATCCATATATATTCTTTCATAGACACTCCCTCTCTCTTTGCTATTCATATATTTTCCTATAAACATATCTATGGGATGGGACGTGACCCATCTATCCTACCCAAACCCTAGATTGTATCTTTTGAATCTTATGGTCCGCAAGATCTTTGCGATGAGATGTAGTAGGATTTTTTTGGTGGTGTTTAAACTGTTGCTCTTTCTTGCCAACATCATCCCCCTTTCAAAATGTTGACCACTCCTCAAATCCTCTGCTTTTCTAGAAGAATATCCTTGTATATCTCCTTGAGTTTAGAAAAAGTGTTCTCCCACTATGTTTTGACTAAGTGTAGTTGTTAGGTATAGACTTGAATCTATAGTAGCAATTGCTCTGCCTCTTGAAGTGTTTTGGGAAATTTGACCTTCTATGCCAATTTTTGTGTTTCCTAGAGGGCTCCTGTGATATGTGCTAATCATAGGCTTACTACTTCACTCAATTGGTAGAATATATTTTGGATTTTATCCCTTTAATCCTTTAACTATTTAAATTGGGCATGTAGTGCTTCTATCTGCACCCAAGACTATCCATTTGTATCTTAGAGGGTATTATGAACTATCTAGAATTCCAGTTGATCCATTTGGGCCTTAATTGGAGGGTGAAATCACAATACCGTGTCTCACTTTTTGGCCAAGATGGACATTTGTATCAATTTTTTTAATAGAATCCTCACCTTCTATGACCCGTAGTAGCTAAACTGTTAAGAATTTGAAGATGATGCGAACTAGTGATTTGTGGAAATTTGTGTGTAGATTCTATTTTTTAAATTTTTTTATGAAATAAATCATGAATCCTTCAACATTTCCTTTAATAACTATTTTTAAACAAAAAACAACATTTTTAGAAAGTAGCGTTTATGTCGTCAAACATAACTTTTTTCTAGAAAGGATAACATTCTAATTTTTAAAATATAGATTCTTAACATCAGTATCTAGGGCAAGGATATTTTTTTCATAATTTTTTCTTACATATTTTTTTAATTAATTTTTGAAATCACTGTAACTATTATTTGGACATTGGTGTATGTTGTGTAACTATTAAATCATTAGATTTTCTAAAAATAAATGATTTAAGGCAAAAATCAGGATGTCCCAAAAGTGAGACACACTATTGTGGCAACACCCTGGAGTTGTCACTATTGTCCATTGTAAACAAAATTGGTAAAGTGAAATGAGATCCCCTTCAGTATTCTTCAATATGTTGATCTAGGAATTTAGGGCAGAGTGTGTGGTAGCACATTTCTTCCTTTCCTCATCATTTTTCACCTTCTGGTGATTTTCCTGAACTTGTTGCCTCATTGTCTTATTTTTTAGTTGGGTTTCCTTGATGACATTGTCTATCAAAATTTTCAATTGAATTTCTAGAGGTTGGGATGAGTCTCCTTGGAGATATGGGAACTTGCTTTGATTACCCCTCATCATCTCCTCCAACTGATTAGATTTCTCCACTTGAGTTTTTAATATTTCCTCTTTGGCTATTTGTTGTAAGATGTCCCCTAGCTGGAATTTATGTAAGGGTGAAATGCTCCCCACAATTGGAATTTGGAGCAGTTGTGGAGATTCAATTTTTTGGATTTTTTTTTTTTTTTTTCCAAAAAATTCTTAATGGACTGCATAGAAGAAGTTGCAAAGGAGGAAGGTGTTTCAAACTATGGTGAATGAGAAGACTACTCTTGCTCTGAATAAGTTGTTTTATGTTTTTCTTCTTCTTCATGTAGTTTTTCAGAGGATTTCTATGTGGCCTCCTTGATCTCTGCTTGGATTGTTTCTACCATTAATTTATCCAACCTCTACTTAGATTAGAGCTCTTTGGTTTGTATCTTTGTTATCCTCCACTTCTATGGAAGTATAATTATAGAGGCTAGTTCCCCAATGGCTAGGTCTTTTAGTCTCTCTTCTTTTGTGGTTGTTTTCTCCCTTCTCTTTTTGAGTGTGGTGGTGAAGGAGTTTGAGAATTGGTCAATTAGGTCCTCCAACAATATGTTGGTTGCTACCATATACCAAATTATTTCCCTTTTTGCAATCAATTTATTCAGAATTTCCATATTGATATATTTTTAGAGGGTCATAACTGGGAGTTCTTTCTAGAATAGATCAGTATACAATTGATCTTAATCTACTAGCGGTGAAACTTTTGGGATGGGTGTGTCCTCCAAGAGAGGGGTGTCTTTTGGTTTCATTTTATCTCTCTTCTATATCTACTATTTGTGAGGAGACCTCCATGTGTGCCTTCTCTTTCCTCTATTTTTGTATTTTCTCCATGCTCATCTATAGGTGAGCCTCCAATGATTCTTCTTATGATTTATCTATTTGGGGAGGTGTGGTAGTGAGTCTTCTCTTCCTCAATCTACTACTTTCACCTTGTGGAGGTTTTGCAAGGGGAGTGTCAATATGGATACTTCCAGACCTCTGTTGAGTGGATGTACTTTGTTCCTCTATCTCATGCTTAGGTAGACCCCACTTCTCATGTAACTTCTCCCAGTTCTTCTCTAAGTGTTCTTTAGATTTTTTTTTCACTAGGTTGTCCATGTACTCTCAACAAGTGGTGAATTTTTTAGCTTGTGGGTCCTTAGGGAGACTAAGGAGTGTGGAGGCATAGGAGTGGATCTTTGCATCTATCACCTCAAATGGAAGTTGGGATATCTAGGATGTCCTAGGCTCGATTTCCTCCATGAAGGTATAATCCTTGTTGATGATGAAAATAATATCCTTGATGTACCTACAAACCACCTCATAAGAGATGTGTTACCTAGCCTATAAATTTTGTTGAAGGGATTTGAAGAAATCCCAATAGGTTGCAATGTAGAATGTTTTATCTTGAAAGTACTTAACATGCTCATGTATTTGGGCTACAATTAGTTGGGTGGTGCCCCAAAATTTTCCCACAAAGGTTGGGAGTTCTTGAATGAAGTAGAAGGCAAGAAATATTAACAAGGTCCCACACCTGAGTTGATAATGGGATTTCTTTGTACATTGAATGTTTTCTAGGAGCTCTTGTCATAGGACCTCACATAGGTAGTTTCCTTCCCCTCCGTTACCATCTAGCAAGCTATGTGAATGGTGATAGTGGTAGTTGAGTCCTCTCAGTTTGTGTGATATACCTTGTAGGCGATACCCATGGTGGCGTATTTCACTATTGGATTGGCTATTTTGGTGATATTGAGGCTTCTATCATTGTATATTGCTTGGATTAACCTTGTGACCTCCACATTATTGATAGCCTTAGTTGTTAGTACTTCTCCTTGCACCCATAGACCTATCACTACCTTGATTGTGTCTTATTGTGATTTTGTAGGGCCAATCCAGTTAAAGGAATTTGTTATGGAAATGACTTAGTATAATCCAAACCTATTCTTCTTGTGTAGTGAATTATGAAATCTCTTTCCAAAAATCCACATTCTTTGAGATATTCAGATTATAACAATTAGTGTTGTGCCTTTAGTTGCATTAGGGTGTGCCTCAATACTTCAAACTTGGTGTGGTCTATCTCTATTAGGGGTGCATGGATATAATTCTAGATATCTTCTATGTAGATGATGTTTGTGGGAACCTTCAAAATGCTCATATTGGGTTAGTCTCCATTACCTTGTCGGGGAATATCTTGTATTTAGCCTAGGATTCTAAGACTACGAGAGTAGGTGCAACCATATTTGGAAGTTGAGATTTGTTGTGGACTGATAGTTTGCTTAGCGTTTGACTTGGAGTAGTCTGATTGTATGGGGATTACAAGAGTAGTGTTACACCCCATTTCATAGTTACTAAGTTACTTTTACCTCCATGAGTGAAATTGTTGATAAATGCAAGTTGTGATTTTAATATGTTTAGTAGGAGAATGAAACATTGAAACATGCATTAAGATGTTATTGCTTTTAAATGAATGATTATGTTTATACTGATGAACTGTGATGAAAGAATATGTATTGCAATATGAATATTTCAATGCTTTATTAATACAAATGTTTAATGATGCAAATATATTTAATGTGAACGACTAACTACCTATACAAAGTATTAATCTAGATGCAGGAACATATCTGAAAGGAAGCCGAGCAAGTAGAAGCAACTTCCTACACTAACCTAAGTAGGAGAGAGTTGCAAAAACTTCTTAAACACCTTTAACTGTTATAGATTTAAATGCATACATATCATAAACAGAAAAACAATGAAGTCATAACACAAAATTTTAGGTGGGGAAAACCCTTTCGAGAGAAAAGCCCCACTCCAAAACACAAGCCAATTATATTATTCAGTAACAATTAACAAGTTACAATATAATTTCAAAGCTATGCTCTTGCAGGAGTCTTCACACTTTTTAACAATTCTGGAGTAATTCCGACAACATAATGGTACATCAATTCAACAACATACAACTCCAAAATACAAGTGCTCAATTTATAAGAGCTTACAATGCATAAATTAGAAATTTTTAAAACAAATGTCAAAGGATTAACATGCAACATGGAAAGCACCAAAAACGCTGCAGACACACAATGATAAGTTTCCAATTGTCACCACATGCCAATTTGCAAAATCTACACTTGCAAAATAATTGCACCTCGAAAACTTACATTCCATGTAAACTCAACACAAAAATAGAAAATAATTTCATGCACAACTCCGTGCCTGTAAAATCAACTTTCCAACTTGAATCCTCATCCAAATAGAAATTGCAAGTTGTAAACTCACAAAACAAAGTGAGAAAATTAGCAACATTTAATATTAAGGAAAAATCAAAGGTTGAGACACCTTCTTTTTCCAACATTCTCCCACTTATCAAACACCTTTGAAGAGCCAATGGAAGTAGCAGGATTTAACTGCTAGAGGCTGTGAGGCCCATAGAATCTGAACACCATCTAAATTTTTCTGTTCTCACTGGCTTTGACAATGCATCTGCAACATTCGTCAGGGTGTCAACTTTCTCCAACTTCACCTTTCCATCTTCTACCATATCACAAACAAAATGGAATTGAACATCAATGTGCTTTATTTTGGTGTGGAAAGTAGGATTCTTTTCCAAGTAAATGGTACTATGACTATCACAACAAATAGTAATCTTCCTTGCATCAAAACCAATATTAGAACACAAACGCTTAAGACAAATGGCTTCCTTACAAGCATAAGTAGCTTCCATGTACTCTTCTTCTGTCATGGACAAAGCGACTACAACTTTCCACTTACTCATCTAAATGATTGCACCACCATACATCATGAACACATAGCCACTGGTGGATCTTCTACTGTCAATGTCACCTACCCAATCTGAATCCACATATCCATGAATAATCACAAAGTGTCAAGGTCCAGTAGGATAACCATGAAAACATATAGAATACTCAGAAGTACCCTACAAATATCTGAATACTCTCTTCACTGCATCCCAATGTATCCGTCCAAGATTAGCCATAAATCAACTAAGGACTCCCAGTGCTTGGGAAATGTCCAGCCTCATAAAAACCATAACATACTTAATAATACCAACAACACTTGTATATGGTACTCTGGTCATGTCCTCCATCTCAATAGGATATTTTGGACAATCCTCCACAGAAAGATTTGTTCCCTACATTATAGGAAAAACTAACTATCTACAAGTTGTTATGCTAAACCTCTCCAACACAGTATTCACATACTTGCTTTGGATTAACCAAGGATTTATATTCACTCTGTCTCTTCTGATCTCCATCCCTTGAATATACCTCACTGCACCTAGATCCTTCATCTCAAACTGTGCTGACAATTGAGACTTCAAATCTGAAATCAAACTTTTACCATTCCCAAATACCAACATATCATATATGTACAATGTAATTATGAGAATATGACCATTATTAGATTTTTAATAAAAACAATGGTCAGATTTAGATCTTAAAAATCCCAATGACAACACATAGGTATCAAAATTTTGGTACCACGTTCTAGGAGATTGCTTAAGACCATACAAAGACTTTTTCAATTTGCAAACCATATTTTCTTTACCTTTAACCACAAAATGCTCTGGCTGTGACATATAAATCTCTTCCTCCAAGTCACCATGAAGGAACACTGTCTTCACATCCATCTGTTCCACTTCTAGATCATACATTGTTGCAAGTGATAATAGGAATTAGATAGATGTCAGCTTCACAATAGGAGAGAAAATCTCACCATAATCAATTCCCTCCACCTGAGAATATCCCTTAGTGACCAACTGTGCCTTATGCTTCTCAACACTACCATCTGGACCAGATTTTCTCTTGAACACCCATTTAAATCCAACAAGTTTTTTTTCTTTAGGAAAAGGTACCAGATCCCATGTATCATTTTTCCTCACTGCAGCCATTTCTTCATCCAGGAATTTGCATCACTCATACCCATAGCCTCTCTAACTATCCTAGGCTCATCAATGTTAGCAATTAAAGCAAAAATGCAATTGGAATCCAACAAAGACTAACCAAATATTTCAGGTGAATATCCAAACCTATTAGATTGCCACCTATCTTTGGTAGACCTCTTGAATTGTTGAGGTTTGGGTTCTTCTTCTTCTTCTTCAGAACTTTTAGAGCTTCTCAAACTCTCCTCATCACCAAGTTCAATAGGAGTACACAGTTCTTATTTCATCGGAGAAAGTGGAACTTGAACTACTTCCTTTTGTTTCTCCTCTTTCTTTGGCTACAACTCAATTGTGGAAGGTTTCATCTGTCAAAAAATCACACTTTTTCTATAGAGAACCTTTTGGGCCACTGGATCCAAAAGCTTGTACCCCTTCACACCAACACCATAGTTGATGAAGATACATTTAACTGCTTTGTTCTCTAACTTAGACCTCTTCTCAATTGAAATATGTGCATAGCTTAATAACCAAATACTTTGAGATGTCTCATCGAATGATTTTTACCAGATCATGCCTCCATGGGTGTCTTATCAACAAGAGATGATGTAGGAGATCTATTGATTAAATAACATGCAGTGGTTACTACTTCAATCTAAAACTTTTGCTCAAGGATAGCACCACTCAACATACTCCTAGCCCTCTCTATCAACGTCCCGTTCATCCTCTCTGCAGCTCCATTTTTTTGTGGGGTGTATGGGTTTGTCTTATGTCTCTCAATTTCGTGTTCTTTATAGAACTTGTCAAACTCTGTTGAATGAAACTCAACACCATTGTCAGTCCTCAAACACTTAATCTTTCTAGTAGTCCTATTTTTCTACCAAGGCTTTAAACTCCTTAAATCGACTAAAGATTTCAACTTTTCTTTTGAGAAAATAAACAAATGTTATTCTAATGTAATCATCTATGAAAGAAAAAAATATGTAGATACAATGAAGGAACATTCATAGGACAAACACATCTGCATGAACATAGTCCAAAACCATAGAAGACTTGTGAGAACTAGAGTGAAAAGTAACATAGTGTTGTTTTCCATAAACAAAATGTTCGCAAAAGTCAAACTTGAGATTACAATCATCAAGGCCTTCAACAAGACTCTTAGATTTCAAGGCTCTAAGACCCTTCTCACCGATGTGACCAATTCATTGATGCCATAGCATTTCCTTCTCTACAGGAAGCTTCATTTCCAAGGAATGGGTACCCTTAGGTACCCAAAGTGCACAACCATCAGATGTAGTTGCTACAGATTTTTCTACTCGATCTGACGGTGAGGATGAAGAATCCAAACATTTCTTCTTTGGTTTTTTAGAGAAACTATTGCACTAAATAGTGCATGCATCCAACTTGAACAAGGTTCCAATCTACACAACATTAGCCAACACCATAGCTCCCCTCATCATCTTGCATCCTCCACTCAAGAAAACAACTTGCAATCCTACATCATTCAATTTACTCACATAAAGTAGGTTTTGTGCCAAACCTGGGATATGCAAGACATCATCAATCCCCTTCACTCTTCCATTAGGGAATCTGATTTTTAGTCTTCCACAACCAACAATCTTCAGGTGAGAGTCATCACCTAGATACACCTTCCCACTATCATATTCTTCATACTTCAAAAACCAACCTTTGTGAGAGGTCATGTGGAAGGAAGCACTTGATTCTATCAACCACACATCTTCTGATGCATGCATTTCCAAAGCTGTGACAAATTCCTTTGTGTCATCTTGATAGGATTTATTAGAGTCAGAATTTAAGAAACTCTTTTTGTCTTTTTGTCTTTTCTCTTCCTTGCACTCTTTTTTGAAATGACCAAATTTTCCACAGTTCCAACACTCGAAGTTTGCATTGTTAAACTTCTCCATTTCAGTTCTACTAGATGTACTTGCCATCTTTTTCTTGCAACAATGTCATGAAATATTCTTCTGTAAAACTCCCATTGAAACAAAGATCAACTCAAAAAACCCTTCAAAACCAACAATAGAATGAAAGCTGGCCAGGCTTTGATACCAACTAAAAGGAAGCCGGGTAAGCAGAAGCAACTTCCTACACTAACCTAAGTAGGAGAGAGTTGCAAAAATTTCTTAAACACCTTTAATTGTTACAAATTTAAATGCACATACATATCATAAACAAATAAACAATGAACTCATTACACAAAATTTTACATGGGGAAAACCCTTTTAGGAGAAAAACCCCACACTACAAAACATAGCCCAATTATATTATTCAACAATAATTAACAAGTTACAATAATAGCTATGCTCTTGTAGGAGTTTTCACACTTCTCAACAATTCTAGAGTAATTCTGACAGCATAACGGTACTTCAATACAACAACTGTAAAGCCCCGTCCCACAACCTAGAGGACGATGCAACACTGCGGAAGCACAACTAATTTTTTTTCTTAAAAAGAAGTAACAATGACAAGTGAAGTAAACTACTCTAACACATACATCCTCTAGGCCATGCAACACGCCTACATGTGAATTTCAAAACTTACAAAATTATTCTAAAACATAGTATATGGAATTAACTCAAGATACAATATACATCAAAGCATTAATTCATTGCAAAATAAGTCTAACACATAGAAATGTAATGAGCATATTTCCACAGATACAACACCACATAACACCAAATATACCATTTAATCCAACAATAAATAAATCATACATAATGTTACAATTACATCACAAGGGTTCTCCTTGATACAAATGAGGATTACAATTACATAGTGTCCCACAGTTACAATGAATAAAGAGAAGTACAAATCCATAGAACCACATGAGCTCCTTGAACAAGAAGATCTCACCATCACGAACAGGAAGAGAAAGCTCAACAGTGTAAGGTACATGCCACCCAACCATATGGTACCCGTATGCCCAACCCCCATGCTAGGAGATAGTAAAAGGTAACCAAGACAAACCTATTACCTCTAGACACATGAAATATACAAGATAACACAGTACTAGTAAACACAAACAAAAGGTCACATTGCTTCCAGAATCACTGAATCAAGAACAATCACTGTACAACAAAAACTGACTGTTGCCATAGGAGGAGTGCCATCACAAAGGTTGCATTGGTTATCCTAAGGAGATCTTCCTAGGTCCTGACTCCCATCTTGGGTTATCCTGGTAACTTCTTACGAACTCTGGCCCCACATGCACACTAGTGCGGAATCGATTATCTTTCGAGAAGACAAGATAACGATCTTTCCATTCCAGGCCTTCCTGACTCATCTCAAGTCTAACAAAAGCCCTTGAGCCAATGAGAAAGGCTAATTATCAAGTTAAATATGTTAACTACCCATTCCCCTAATGTAGGTTATTTAATTTCCATTGATTACACTGACTTCCACACGAGTTATCTTGGGACCACTTTGTGTCCCGGTCCCCGTTGAAAGCCACTCCCCTATTGACAACACAATAACTCATTCTACACCCAAGGGTAGATAGTGCACCAACTGATAATAACATAACACAAGAGATAACACATCCCTACAAATGTCCAATATTGAATCCAACCACATGCACTACCCAAGGAAATCTCAAGGCGACTAACAAAAATAGCAACCCTGTCACAATTATAATCTGGAAGACTTATATTTTCTCTACAACAAATATTCCCCACAGTGCCCAATTACATAAATACTAGAAATTAAAATAAACAATCTCAAGTAATTAAAAGCACTACTATTCGGATTTCCTAAATCCAAAACAATCAATATCACATATCTAAAATACACCATTTAAACATAATTCCTATTTATAGGTCAACAATGAATTTAAACTAAATAATTACTTTTAGTTCACAACTACTCATAAGATTAACTCAAATTCATCAATAAAATAATCAATCATTTCAATTTAATTAATCGTGCTTGCAAATATTTATTGTATTACTCACACATTAAATAAATATATTTAATATGTATATATATAATTAAATATAATTATATATATACATATAAATATATTATTTAATTATAAAGTTAATTATATTTTTCCCAAATTCCATTTAAAAATAATTACAATACAATTCCCAAATATATATACATATATATATATATATATATAAAATATATACATAATATATAAAATACATATTATAAATAATAAGCATATTATATATTATATATATAACATATATATACATATATAAATATATTATATATAATAAAATAACCATTAAAGAACCATCGTACGAAAATCGCAGCGCTTAGACTAGCCACGTCAGAGTTTATTAAGGGAGACGACGATGTCTGTGTTAGCGCCTTCCCCCCACATGTGTGGAGGGCGCTGCCACAGTAGGCCCATCTCCACCATAATATGGAGGTGGCGATGGGGTTTAATCCCCAACGCCTCCAAAATACAAACTTAAATTTATTTAATTTCATCACTGTTATTAATTCACCGTACGACGATTTCTTACAATTTCGTTTCAAAATAAAAATTCCTACAGGGAATTTACAGTGCTTTAAATAAAATAAAATATTTATATATAATATATATATATGTATATGTACATATATATTTCAATATATATGTATATTTATATATAAATTAATCCAAGCACTGGTTCAAGTTGGGCAATCAATTTTCACAGAAGAAGTTTTCTACAAGAAAGATCAGAGATTTTCACAGAAGAAGTTTTCTACAGGAAAGATCAGAGATTTTCATAGAAGAAGTTTTCTATAGAAAAGATCAGAGATTTTCACAAAAGAAGTTTTCTATAGAAAAGATCAGAGATTTTCATTTTCCCAGACAAGTAAAAGAAATATGGAAACCAAAACAAAATGATAATTTTCTATAGAGATCTATAATTTCCTTTTGTATCAATCTATTTCAATTGATCAACTTACATAGAGGATCTAAATTGTTTTCTATAGAGGTTCGATTTCATGACAATCTTTTAAAAACAAAAGCTTCTACAATAATGGAAACCTCTTCTAATCTTTTCCAATTTGCATTACAATAATTAAATAACTCTTTCAAATCAAAATTCACAAAAACAATTAAAGAACATGTTCCAGAAGAATTGTTGCCTCGAGGATTGATACCGAGCTTCTCTGTAACCTCAATTTGCCAATGTTGCCAAAGCTTCCTCCAGAACAATTGCCACTTCCCAGATAACAGAAACAATCCACAGCCAAGAATATACCAAACTAGATTCCTAGAATTATCAGAAAGCTTCTAAGATCTACAATTTCTTCAAAACACAAAACAATTCTTTTCTTTCCCCAAAAACCTCTATCTTCTTTTCCTGTGAAAACAATTTCCTCTTTTCTCAGCAATTTCAATCAATCTCTCTGTAAATTAATTTTAAGACAATAAGAAAACAAATCCTTTAACTTCCAGTTCACACAACAAATATCTTTTCTTTAACAAACCAAGATATTTCTGAGATCTTTTCCCAAATATGCATTTAAAATTAAAAACAATTTATTTAATCTAATTTACAATTAAATAACTTATTTATTTTATTTCCCAATTAATTTAATAATTAAAATTACTTAATAATATAACTTAAATTAAATTAGTTAATTTATAATAAAATCTCCATATTAATTAAATACTTAATCACAACATATAATTTAATCCTTACAATTTAAACTTGCACGATAAATAAAATACCAAAACCAACATGGATAAGGAACATTACCAACATACAGACTGATGACACACTGTGATAGGGTAAAGGTTTGACAAGGTTAACCAGTTACTATCTCCCAATCATTATTGTTGAGTAGTGGACACGCTCAGACTTGTGAAACCAGGTGAAGCCGTTGTCCTGTACCTGCAAACCTATAACAAAAGCGAAAGTCGTACATGTATACAGATAATAATTCATACACACCATGAAGAGAGAATCACAGAAATCACAGGGCACTCCCAAGCGAGTGATGCAATACCGTTCTTTTCACCAATACAATGCCACATCAACTGATAAGATAATATATCAATTAAACTGCAATAAGCATATATAGCAATGCCATCACAACTAAGCATCTATGCAAACATAAAGCATATTAAACATAATCACCATGCATATAATGTATCATCACATCCATATAGTCTATCATCACTCCACTGTCAGCGATAGAACAACCATAACATAAAATAAGGTCCAACAAAGTATCTGAGCTATAAAGAAAAACATAACAAAATGGAGGGGTGTCACATCTTCCCCTCCTAGGATCAGGCTTACTCTTGGAAGCCTGCGAACAAGGGTAGAGCTCCCTCATCCTGGTAGCATCCTCCCATGTAGTAGAAGTGTCATCTCTAGGATCCCACTAGACCCTCACCTGCTCAATATCTCGACCCCTGAGGGTGCGTCTCCTGTGTTGGGTAACGACCACGGGCTCCAAAGCTAGTTGCCCGTCCTCTACCTGTAAAGCAGTCCAATCAAGGATATGAGAAATGTCTGGATGATAAGGTCTAAGTATAGAAACATGGAACACATTGTGGATGCATTAGAGACTGGGTGGTAAAGCAAGGCGGTAAGCAACTGGCCCAATCTTCTCCAGAATCTCAAAAGGCCTGAAAAAATGAGGTGCGAGCTTAGAACCCTTTCCATAACAGATCATAATCTTTCTCGGTCGCACTAGCAAGAAAAATCGGTCACCTACAACAAAATGGCGATGCATATGGCGTGCATTCGCGTACTTCTTCTGCCTATCCTGTGCAACTACTAAATGCTCTCTGATCTGAACCACTTGCTGCTCCATATCCTAAAGCATATCAGGACCCAATAAAATCCTATCCTCCAACCTGTCCCAACTCAATGGAGTCTAACACGGCCATCCATACAAGGCCTGAAAAGGTGCCATGCCAATAGAAATCTGAAACCCATTGTTATAAGCAAACTCTACAAAATAGAGATAATCCTCCCATCGTGTCTGTTGGTCCATGACATACATACGAAGCATATCTTCAAGGATTTGATTGACCCTCTCAATCTGTCCATCCATGTTTGGGTGATACACTGAACTGAAGTTCAACTGTGTCCCCATAGCATGTTGTAATGATGTCTAAAGAGCTGAAGTAAACACATGATCCCTATCAGAAATAATCCGACATGGAATACCATGCAACCTCACAATGTCCTCCATGAAAACTCTAGCAACTGACGAAGCCTTATAGGAGGAACATATAGGTGAGAAGTGTGCCACCTTCGTCAACCTATCTACCGTCACCATAATCGCATCATGTTGTCGTGAAGAGTTGGGTAAACCAACAATCAAATCCAATGAAATGATGTCCCATTTCCACTCAATAACCAAATGAGGCTATAGAAGGCCAATCAGATGTTGGTGTTCAACCTTAACTCGTTGACACTCCAAACACTGTGATACATAATCAGCTATATCCTGCTTCATACCTGCCTAGAAATAAAGTGGTCCTAGATTGACATACATCTTCTTTACTCCAGGGTGAGCTGAATAAGGTGCCTGATGTGCCTCTGTCAAAATCAAGGTATGAAGTCCTTCCAAAGATGGAACAAATATACATCCCATGTATCTCAATAACCCATATGTCTCCAAAGAATACCCTGAGTACCTATCCTCCAAAGTTCTGGCTAACTCAATCTCAAACCTGACCTCCCGGTACCAGCTATCTGTAGGAAGAGTGATAAGAATTTGGCTCCTCAAATCCACAGTAAGAGTCATCTTAGAAAGTTCGTGCCTCCCTCTATTGAGAGCGTCGGCCACAACGTTCTCCTTTCCCTAGATGTACTTCACCTCAAATTTATACTCACAGAGAAACTCCATCCATCGCCTTTTCCTAGCATTAAGGTTAGGCTGTGTAAAGATATACTATAGACTCTGATGGTGACTATGTAACTCAAAATGGTGCCCCAATAGAAAATGCCTCCATCGAGTCAAAGCATGTACTACTGTAGCTAACTCAAGATCATGCGTAGGGTAGTTCAACTCATGATCCTTGAGCTTGTGTGACTCATATGCAATGACTCGACCATATTGCATCAATATCGCTCCTAACCCTTCTAAAGAAGCATCAACACATATAACAAAGTCTCCTATAGGATCGGGTACTGCAAGGATCGGTGCACTAGTCAACCTCTCCTTCAATGTCTGAAATGCAGCCTTGCTCTGCTCTGACCAATCGAACTTCTTCCCTTTCCTCTGAAGAGAAGTAATAGGGTGTCCTACCCTAGAAAAGTCCCAAACAAATCACCTGTAGTAACCTGCTAGCCCTATAAAGCTACGTATCTCTGCCACATTCGTGGGTGCAGGCCAATCCGTGATTGCCTGGATCTTTGCAGGATCCACTACAATACCTTCTCCTAATATAACATGACCAAGGTACTTGACCTCGGTTTTAAAGAACTCACATTTAGAGAAGTTGGCATACAACTTATTATCCCTTAGACACTGCAATACCTGCCTCAAATGTTCTTCATGCTCCTCAACAGTCCTGGAATAAATCAAAATGTCATCAAGAAATACCACTACAAACCTATCCAGGTACGTGCAAAAAACTCTGTGCATCAGGCTCATGAATACCGATGGCGCATTCGTCAACCTGAACGGTACCACTGTGAACTCATAGTGGCCGTATCATGTGTGAAACATTGTCTTATGAATATTAGACTCAACAATCCGTAACTGGTGGTATCTTGACTTAAGATCAATCTTAGAAAAGATTGTAGCACCTTTGACCTTATCAAACAAGTCATCAATCTTGGGTAGAGGATATCGGTTCCTGATGGTGACCTTATTTAATTTTCGGTAATCTATGCACAGACGAAGAGAACCATCCTTCTTCTTCACAAAGATCGCTGGTGCTCCCCAAGATGAGACACTAGGGTAGATGAAACCCTTCTCCAACAACTCCTCAAGCTACAAGTGAAGCTCTTTAAGCTCCTGAGTTGTCATACGGTATGGGGCTCGAGAAATGGGTTCGGAACCAAGTAGAAGATCAACCTTGAAGTCTATGTCACACTGAAGTGGCATCCCTGTAATATCATCTGGAAAGACATCAACATATTGCTGTAGAATGGGGTGGCTATCTATAGACACCTTCTCCTCTCTATCACCCATCTCCAAGTCATCTACTGTCACAACAAATAATTGACATCCCTGACAAACACATCTTCTCAGCTGCATAGCCGAGATCATCCTCAATGATATAGGTCTTTGGACCCCTAATAACTCAACCTCACTACCTGATGCATCAATGCATCGTATCGACTTACATCAACAATAAATCACGACCCTTTGAGCATCGAGCAATTCCATCCCTAGGACAATGTAGTAAGAACCTAATGGTATAACGCGGAGATATGCAACTTAAATCCTACACAAACAACTTAATGGTTTCCAAATTAACCTAGAATTCCCAGTGCTTAAACCTAGGCTCCGATACCAAGTGTAAAGCCCCGTCTTGCAACCTAGAGGACGATGCAACACTGTAGAAGCACAATTGATTTTTTTTCTTAAAAATAAGTAACAATGACGAGTGAAGTAAACTACTCTAACACATACATCCTCTAGGCCACACAATGCATCTACATGTGAATTTCAAAACTTACAAAATTATTCTAAAACATAGTATATGGAATTAACTCAAGATACAATATACATCAAAGCATTAATTCATTGCAAAATAAGTCTAACACATAGAAATGTAATGAGCATATTTCCACAGATACAACACCACATAACACCAAATATACCATTTAATCCAACAATGAATAAATCATACATAATGTTACAATTACATCACAAGGGTTCTCCTTGATACAAATGAGGATTACAATTACATAGTGTCCCATAGTTACAATGAATAAAGAGAAGTACAAATCCATAGAACCACATGAGCTCCTCGAACAAGAAGATCTCACCATCACAAATAGGAAGAGAAAGCTCAACAGTGTAAGGTGCACGCCACCCAACCATATGGTACCCGTAGGCCCAACCCTCGTGCTAGGAGATAGTAAAAGGTAACCAAGACAAACCTATTACCTCTAGACACAGGAAATATACAAGATAACATAGTACTAGTAAACATAAAGAAAAGGTCACATTGCTTCCAGAATCACTGAATCAAGAACAATCATTGTACAACAAAAACTGACTGTTGTCATAGGAGGAGTGTCATCACAAAGGTTGCATTGGTTATCCTAAGGAGATCTTCCTAGGTCCTGGCCCCCATCTTGGGTTATCCTGGTAACCTCTTACGAACTCTGGCCCCACATGCACACCAGTGCGGAATCCATTATCTTTCGGGAAGACAAGATAAAAATCTTGCCATTCTAGGCCTTCCCGACTCATCTCAAGTCTAACACAAGCCCTTGAGCCAATGAGTGAGGCTAATTATCAAGTTAAATATGTTAACTACCCATTCCCCTAATGTAGGTTATTTAATTTCCATTGATTACACTGACTTCCACACGAGTTATCTTGGGACCACTTTGTGTCCCGGTCCCCGTTGAAAGCCACTCCCCTATTGACAACACAATAACTCATTCTACACCCAAGGGTAGATAGTGCACCAACTGATAATAACATAACACAAGAGATAACACATCCCTACAAATGTCCAATATTGAATCCAACCACATGCACTACCCAAGGAAATCTCAAGGCGACTAACAAAAATAGCAACCCTGTCACAATTATAATCTGGAAGACTTATATTTTCTCTACAACAAATATTCCCCACAGTGCCCAATTACATAAATACTAGAAATTAAAATAAACAATCTCAAGTAATTAAAAGCACTACTATTCGGATTTCCTAAATCCAAAACAATCAATATCACATATCTAAAATACACCATTTAAACATAATTCCTATTTATAGGTCAACAATGAATTTAAACTAAATAATTACTTTTAGTTCACAACTACTCATAAGATTAACTCAAATTCATCAATAAAATAATCAATCATTTCAATTTAATTAATCGTGCTTGCAAATATTTATTGTATTACTCACACATTAAATAAATATATTTAATATGTATATATATAATTAAATATAATTATATATATACATATAAATATATTATTTAATTATAAAGTTAATTATATTTTTCCCAAATTCCATTTAAAAATAATTACAATACAATTCCCAAATATATATATATATATATATATATATATAAATATATATACATAATATATAAAATACATATTATAAATAATAAGCATATTATATATTATATATATAACATATATATACATATATAAATATATTATATATAATAAAATAACCATTAAAGAAAACCATCATATCAGAGTTTATTAAGGGAGACGACGCTGTCTATGTCAGCGCCTTCAGGGTGTTGCCACAGTAGGTCCGCATAATATGGAGGTGGCAGTTTAATCCCCACGCCTCCAAAATACAAACTTAAATTTATTTAATTTCATCACTGTTATTAATTCACCGTACGATGATTTCTTACAATTTCGTTTCAAAATAAAAATTCCTACAGGGAATTTACAGTGCTTTAAATAAAATAAAATATTTATATATAATATATATATGTATATGTACATATATATTTCATATATATATGTATGTATATTTATATATAAATTAATCCAAGCACTGGTTCAAGTTGGGCAATAAATTTTCATAGAAGAAGTTTTCTATAGGAAAGATCAAATATTTTCACAAAAGAAGTTTTCTATAGGAAAGATCAGAGATTTTCATAGAAGAAGTTTTCTACAGAAAAAATTAGAGATTTTCACAAAAGAATTTTTCTATAGAAAAGATCAGAGATTTTCATTTTCCTAGACAATTAAAAGAAATAGGGAAACCAAAACAAAATGATAATTTTCTACAGAGATCTATAATTTCCTTTCGTATCAATCTATTTCAATTGATTAATTTACACAAAGGAGCTAAATTGTTTTCTGCAGAGGTTTGATTTTCACGACAATCTTTTAAAAACAAAAGCTTCTACAATAATGAAAACCTCTTCTAATCTTTTCCAATTTGCATTACAATAATTAAATAACTCTTTTAAATCAAAATTCACAAAAACAATTAAAGAACCTGTTCCAGAAGAATTGTTGCCTCGAGGATTGATGCCGAGCTTCTTTGTAACCTCAATTTGCCAATTTTTCCAAAGCTTCCTCCAGAACAATTGCCACTTCCCAAAGAATAGAAACAATCCACAACCAAGAATATAACAAACTAGATTCCTAGAATTATCGGAAAGCTTCTAAGATCTACAATTTCTTCAAAACACAAAACAATTCTTTTCTTTCCCCAAAAACCTTTGTCTTCTTTTCTCGTGAAAACAACTTCCTCTTTTCTCAACAATTTCAATCAATCTCTCCGTAAATCAATTTTAAGACAATAAGAAAACAAATCCTTCTAACTTCCAGTTCACATGACAAATATCTTTTCTTTAACAAACCAAGATATTTCTGAGATCTTTTCCCAAATATGCATTTAAAATTAAAAACAATTTATTTAATCTAATTTACAATTAAATAACTTATTGATTTTAATTCCCAATTAATTTAGTAATTAAAATTACTTAATAATATAACTTAAATTAAATTATTTAATTTATAATAAAATCTCCATATTAATTAAATACTTAATCACAACATATAATTTAATCCTTACAATTTAAACTTGCACGATAAATAAAATACCAAGACCAACATGGATAAGGAACATGACCAACATACGGACTGACGACACACTATGCTAGGGTAAAGGTTTGACAAGGTTAACCAGTTACTATCTCCCAATCATTACTGTTGAGTAGTGGACACACTCAGACCTGTGAAACCAGGTGAAGCCGTTGTCTTGTACCTGCAAACCTACAACAAAAGCGAAAATTGTACATGTATACATATAATAATTCATCCACACCGTGAAGAGAGAATCGCGGAAATCACAGGGCACTCGCAAGCGAGTGATGCAATACCGTTCTCTTCACCAATACAATGTCACATCAACTGATGAGATAATATATCAATTAAACTACAATAAGCATATAGTACAATGTCATCACAACTACGCATCTGTGCAAACATAAAGCATATTAAACATAATCACCATGCATATAATATATCATCACATCCATATAGTCTATCATCGCTCCACTGTCAGCGATAAAACAACCATAACATAAAATAAGGTCCAACAAAGTATCTGAGCTATCAAGAAAAACATAACAAAACGAAGGGGTGTCACAACAACATACAACTCCAAAATACAAGTGCTCAATATATAAGAGCTTACAATGCATAAATACATTTCTAAAACAACTACCAAAGGCTGAATGTGCAACATGAAAAGCACTAAAAATAGTGCAGACACACATCGATAAGTTTCCAATTGTCACCACATGCCAATTTGCAAAATTTGCACTTGCCAAAATAACTGCACTTTGAAAACTCACATTCCATGTAAACTCAACATAGAAATAGAAAAATATTTTATGCACAACTCCACTTGTAAAATCAACTTTCCAACTTGACTCCTCATTCGAATAGAAATTGCAAGTTGTAAATCACAAAACAAAGTGAGAAAATTAGCAATATTTAATATCATAGAAAAATCAATTCTTATGGAAAAATCAAAGGTTGAGACACCTTTTTCCAAAAAGGTCAAACCTTCGGAAGAGAGGGGAAGTATCACTTAAGAGAGGAGCTTGGTCTGGTAACCCTTAATAAGACCTAAACTAATCTTTCACACACTTACACCCTAGTTGGTTAAGACAGGTCAAGACAATCGAGATTTCGTAACTAAACCCTTAATCGAAGTCTTGGATTAATTTGGGAGTTTTTTGGTCATCTTTGATTGGTTATGATTTTAGTCATTGATTTTGATATTGGTTCTTTGGTTGAAATGCATGTTTTGGGTATATATGTGTTTACATTTAAAAGTAATTCTAGTGTCTTGCATTGATTAAGGCTTGGGTGATTTTTTCATATATGTGTATATATCATCAAAGTCAACAATAAGGTAAGGAATATATATTTATAAATATATTAATGTGTACACATAATTTAAATAAGTATTATGTTATACACATATTTAATTATATGAATATATATATTATATATATGTGTGTGTTGATATCTTTGAAAAAGGAAAATTGAATATTAGATATATATGTAATAATATAATACTATTATTTTAATAAATATATAAATATATTATTTAAATATATATTATCTACATTTGATAGATGAGTAATGTAATAATAAACATGTGAATATAATATATATATATAGAATAATGGTTTATATATTAAATGTGTGCTAAATTAAGATTAAGAGAAGCACCGCCATTAAAAGTTAATGGCTAAACCAAATAGTGCATAATTCATGAGAAAAGAAACCAAACATATATGTATAATGCTGAAGTTAAAAGGGATAGCACATTTAGAGGCTGCACATAAGCAATAGGGCAATGCAGTAAGTATTTAAATGTTGTGTAAAATAAAGCAAGGGAGCATTATAATAGAGCGCATAGTTTCAAATGCAAACTAATGTGATGTAACAACCTAAGACTTAGTAAAACATGAAGGAAAAGATGATAAACAATGCATAAGAAACTTTGACCTGGTCATAAGCAACAACAACCAAAGGAATAGGGCACATAGTGTTAATGTGGCACAAATATATGAAAATCATGAGCCAAATAGAAGTCTAATCTGCATTAAAAATACCTTATTTTGAAGCAAATTGAAATAAGTGAGTTGGTAAAATGATAAGTTGGCCAAATAGAGTTGACCTGTAGAAGACAATAACCTTGCATTTCTTATTATACTTCTTGTTGTCCAATATAATGAAATCTAGCTGTGTATGCGTTTACTGTGCAATGATTTTAGCTACCACCTTTTCTTTTTCTTGCTGAGTCAAACCTTTTGGATTGAGAAGTGTCATCTTTGATAGCTTATTTCTGGCTTGTAGTTGCTCACAATTTTGTATAAATTGAGGTTCTTTCTACCTCATTTGGATGGATATCTACACTCTTGCTATTAATTTCTGAGTTGGTATTATTTTCATTTCTGAGTTTAGAGAGTTTTCATGAGAGGTTTCGAGAGAGACTTTGAGAGAGAGTTTTTGGAAATTGGAAGTGATAATTGCTGAGTTGCAAGTTGATTGAGGGGAAAGCTAGGATAGGAATCCAGTATGATCGATTGGAGCTTTGCAGAACCAAGCATGCTTATTTCTACTCTTTTATGCTTTAAATATTTTGAAAATATTATAAGTCTTTGATTACCTTGTTTTGGAAAATTTGTTTAATTATTTATTATGGAAAGATTCTTGATGAGTCTAGTTATTAATAAGCCCCATTATAGGGATATATGCATATACTCTATATAATAGATTATGAGTGTTTAAGTTATTATCTTATAAATGCTAAACAAACCATTGTGGACAATGAGGTTAGTAACACGACGGGAAAGGAGGTATTGTAGAAATGTCATCATTATTAGGTTGCAATGTTATGGAAATCATGATTGATAATATTTACCTAATTGATTACTTATTTCTCCTTGAGATAGGAAGAGAGTCTTTCCCTAGGGATAGGGTATAAACTTGAAGGTCATATCAATATTCAACAATAGGGTTGAGAGTTTTATTTAATGGAAATGATATTTTCTTATTTTGATTAAGAGTTTTTTCCTATTCATGGAATTCTAAAAGAGGGCACACGTTTCAGTAACCCAAAACCGTTTTGTGAGAGGACTATAGGTGTAAGAGCACCAACTTCTCACAAATTGATTATGTCCTCTAGATGATATAAAAATATAGTTAACATGTGAATGTATGAGGTATTTGAAAGAGAAGTTTTATGGTTGGTTTATGTTCACTTGAACGTTACTTTACCTTGGTTGAAACCCTAGGTTAAGAATAACCTATTTGGTAGGGTTGTTAATTTGGTTATTGATTGAAGCAAATAGGTTGAGAATTATCCTATGTGGACTAATTGATCATTTGATTGTTGATTATATCTTGTTTGAAGTCATTTATTGTTGAAGATTATACTTTTGATTGAGGTCATTATACTAGTTAGGTAGATGTGTGGAGGACCATAGTGAGTCCATGGTTGGTAGAAAAGTGCTTGAGTGATTCTTCTCCTCATCGATAGGTGACCAATATTTGATGGAGGGCACCTGGACCATTCGTATACCTAGTGCTAGTGAGCTCATGGAAGCTATGTAAGTATTTATGTATTCATTTCTATGGAAGATTGTAAAAGAGAAAATGTTATCATGAAATTATGTAATATGAAATAAACACTTTGGAAAGTTGTAATACTTTGTTATAATGCAATGGGAAAGATGTTTATTTCAAATGTGCATTATATTATTATCTTTGAAAGGAAAAAAATTATTGCTAAGTGTTGGCATCATAGTTTATTTACTTGAGGTTAAAAACCTAGTAAATTTATTGGGTTAGAACAATGGGCATGTTACACGTGGTATCAGAGCTACCAGGTTCAACTTTGAAACCTATGGGCTCACTACGTAAGTGAAACATAAACCTTATTGGAAGTTAAAGGTTGAAAAGTTCTTATGCCAAGATGGTGAGAGGAAAAGAACACATGGGAAACAAAAAGGGAAGTTTAGATTCCTAAAGAATTATTTAAGTTTGGACTACGAAGAATTGTCCCCGGAGTTGCAAACTCCCAAACCAACAACTCACTTGGATACACCTTTGGATTGTGAAATATTATGCAACCAAGTTATGTAGGAAGGTTATGGGAATTACCCATGGGTACATTCATCCTATGAAATAGTTTAAATAACTCTAAGGGATAGAAAGGATTAAAGAATCTCCCTCATTGATAGCAACCTTAGATGTGAGGAGTCAAGAAATTTCGATTAACTGAGGATACTATGAATCTATGAGTATGCTTTATTAGAAAAGATCTGATTGATAGCATAAATCATAAACTTGGTTGAAGTAGAAAGTCAAAATTTTGTGAAATTAGTCTCAACTAGAGAGGTATCCAAGAGGTAGGATAACCCTTGACAGTCTTGATTCTGTTGGATGTTGTGGTGTGTTGCTGATATGTGGTTGTCATTGATGTCAACACTATTAGCATTATTGCATTAGAAACTGTATATGTTGAGGATATTGAGAAAATTGTAATAAGAAGTGCTACAGGTTGTCATTGGTGAAGCGAAGTTCTTTCTGTTGGTGTGATCAGTACGTTGTTGTTCATAGGTTTTGGACTAATAAGTTGACTAAATGGTTTCTTTTTTAGCATATCTAGTCTATCAACGTCAAGTTTCAGAGATCCACGTGAAGATTTGATCAAGTTATGAAGATTTGTATTCTGACAATTTTTCTATTACTTCTGTTTGTGTTCCTGAATGAAGATCATGCAATTTTAGTTAGTTCAATTGTTGTGGATGCTTCTTTGGTGTTTCATGATGCTTGTGGATGTTTCTAGTTTGTGCCCTATCTGTGTTGCACGTCCACATTGATCGTTGTGCTCGTGATCTGATATTTTCTCTTGCGTGTTCATGTTTTTCATGTTCTTGGCCGACAAGGTGTTGAAGCGTGTTATGGATCTTCGTGGAGTAATTAATTGAAGTGGTTCATGTTTGAGGATGTTATTTTCGGTCATCACTATGTTGTGGCTGACCTTGGTTGATTTGCACTAATAATATTTATTGATCTGAGCTGATTGTTTATATTATTTCTTGCTATTTTGTTGAAGCTGACTTATAGCGATGTAATCTCTTGTTGCGAATATATATGAGAAATTGTTTTATCATTTGGAAGTGTGTGTGAAAGTGAAAGTGTGAAGTGTGTGAGTCCTATGTGTGAATATTTTTTAATCATTCGAAGGCAGAGCAGAGAGTGAAGAAGAGTAAATAAGTGTTCATGTGCTTAACTGGAACTATAACCAGGTATTAGCAAATGCTATTTTCTCAGTTCAAAATATGATGGATTTAATTAGAACCTTTCTATAAGATAGTGTGTCTTTCTTTGTAATTGAGTAGTGAGCTCTAGGCAGTGTTCCTGAATGCATATGCATTCCCCATTCATATTTTCTTATACTTTTAATAGGGTATAATCTTGTGGACTGATCTCCACCGTGGTTTTTTCCCTAACAAGGTTTCCACGTAAAAATCTTGGTGTTATGTGTGCCTCTGACATGTTCATTTATGCTTTCATGATTAATGATCAGATCTGAGAATAAGACTAATAAGTTGAATAAGTTTGAAATTCAATGACAACTGATTCACCCCCCCTCTCAGTTGCTTGCCCTTGAGTTGCCAACAATTGGTATCAGAGCAGGTTCCTTGGAAGAATTTTTATAGCTTGAGGTGATCCAAGATGGCGACTTATAAGAAGAATAGTCCTAGATTTGATGGAACAAATTATTCCTTGTGGAAGAATCGAATGGAGTGCCATCTTAGATGCATTGGTGAACCCTATTGGAGCATTACAAAAACTATATATGTTATTCCACAGAATGGTCCTACTACTTATGTTGAGATCAGGGATGTTGAGTATAATATCCAGGCTAAGGAAGCTTTGTTGAGTGCTCTGATTGATACTGAGATGACAAATGTGATGGATTTAATTTGCTTATGAGATCTAGAAAAA
This sequence comes from Sequoia sempervirens, assembly GCA_007258455.2. Taxonomy (NCBI): domain Eukaryota; kingdom Viridiplantae; phylum Streptophyta; class Pinopsida; order Cupressales; family Cupressaceae; genus Sequoia; species Sequoia sempervirens. The sequence continues at coordinate 195,232 of VDFB02262256.1, read as the reverse complement.
GTTGGAAACCTTGTATGAAGGTGATGCTAATGTGAAGGCGCTAAGCTACAAAGTCTAAAGGAAATGAAAAGTTGAAAATGGGTGATGATGAAAATGTTACTACTTTCATGCAAAGAGTGAATGAACTTGTGTGTGGTATCAAATGTGCTGGAGGACAGATAGATGAATCAAATATTGTTGCTAAAGTGCTTAGATCTTTTCCTGATTCCTACAAAGTCAAGGCTAGTGCTATTGAAGAGCTCCAAACTGTGACAAATGTTACCAGAGATATGTTGATTGGTAAGCTTACTGCTTTTCAGTTGAGTGAATTTGGTGATGCCCTTCCTAAGGTTGAATCTGCATTCAAGGCCACTACTTCTGGAAGAGATAAACATAGATATGATCCGGGTGAAAGTTCATCAAGAAATACATTCAAGTATGAGGATGAAATGAAATAGCTCGATGAAGAAGAGAGAGAGCTTGAAGAACTTGAAGCATTGATTGTGAAAAGAGAAGCCAAAGGACAAGGTAAGTATAAAGGGAAGTTTCCTATTAAATGTGTCTCTTGCAATAAGATATGCCATTTTACATCAAGGTATCCTGAGAGAGTTTCCAAGCCAAAATTTAACAAGCCTAAATTCCAAAAGAAGTGTTACTATGTTGTTGATGGAGGTGTGAAAAATGATG
>VDFB02262256.1:0-194466 GCA_007258455.2 Sequoia sempervirens | reverse complement strand
TAAACCAAGAGAAACTTAAGCAACAATATGATGATCAAGTCATTCAGTTGAGAACTAACAAGCTGCCCAAGGGTCTTGTCACCTTAGAGTCCATCTTTAGCACTGATGATCAGCTCAAGAATAGAAAGAATAGCATGCAGGTCAAGGAGGAACATTATGAAGAGCTTGAGATATTCAAAGGTAAGCTCCTTAAAATTGGTAAAATATGTTCACAAGAAGATAGGAAAGCTTTTATTGCTCTTTGTCAAGAATTTCAAGATGTATTTTCATGGGAATACTCAAATTTAAGGGGTTTGATCCCAAAATTTCCCAACATACTATAGAATTAGAGCCAAATGCAAAACCTATTAGGCAGAAACAGAGGCCTTTAAATCCCAAACTTGAGCCTCTTATGATAAAAGAATTGACTAAGTTGATTGAGGGAGGCATCATTTTCCCAATCAAGCATACATCATGGGTCTCTAACCTTGTCCCAGTTAGAAAGAAAAACAAAGAGATTAGGCTCTATGTATGCTTTAGAGACCTCAATAGAGCCTCATTAAAAGATCATTATCTGTTGCCCTTTATGGAGTAGATCCTTTAGGTAGTTGTTGGTTTAGAAAAATTCTCATTACTTGACAGTTATTCAGGCTATAACCAAGTCTTAGTTAAGGAAGAAGATCAATACAAGACTGCTTTCACCACAAAGTGGGGTACTATGGCCTATAAAAGAATGCCATTTGGTCTATGTAATGCTGGTGCCACTTTTCAAAGGGCCATGGACATAGCATTTCAAGGGCTGATTTATAAGCTAGTGCTCATTTACCTTGATGATATAACAATGTTTTCTAAAAATGCAGATGGGCATCTTTCCCATTTGAAACAAGTGCTTGAGAGGTGCAGGGAATTTGGTATATCCCTTAACCCCCAAAAATGTATTTTTGTTGTCCATGAAAGCAAGCTTCTTGGACACATAGTTTTAAAATAGGGGATCACCATTGATCCAGAGAGAGTAAGTGCTATCTTAGCCTTGTCTTTACCTAGCCATAAAAAGGGGCTGCAAAGCTTTCTTGGCAGAATTAATTTTTTGAGAAGGTTTATTCGAGATATTGCAAATCTTTTGAAACCACTAACTGCCATGTTGAAGAAAAATGCAAGTTTCAGCTGGACCAGGGAGGCCAAGCATAGTTTTGAAGCTATAAAGGAGGCCTTACTGGTAACTCCTACTTTGGTAAATCCAAACTTTTCAAAAGATTTCATTTTTTATGCCTTTGGTAGCATAGACACCATTTCTGCAATGTTGGTACAACAGAATGATGATAATTTAGAAGAGCCTATTGCCTTTTTTAGTCAAGGTTTGGAAGAGCCTATTGTAGTTATTTAGGAGAGCCTATTGCAGTTATTAGGAGTCTGAAAAATTTTAAACACTTGGTTTCCAATAATAAGGTGCATTTAATGGTTGCTCACCCTAGTGTGAATGAGTTTTTGTTGAGAAAAGACTTGAATGAGAAAAGGGAAAGATGGATCACAAAGGTCATGGAATATGACATTGACATCAAAATAACCAAGCTTGTAAGGGGTAAAGGGCTGTGTGAATAGCTTGCTTCAGGGTCTGAAAGTGAGTTGGAAATAGAAATAAAGGCAGTTCTGGTCACTAATGGTGAGCCTTAGAATGCTGCACCAACATTAGGTGCAAGTTGGATGCGAGATGTGGTTCATTTCTTGCAAACTGGTGAGTGTTTACATGGTTTAGATAGGGCAGAGGTATTTCAAGAGAAAATCTATTCCTTATGTGCTAGTTAATGATGTTCTACTTAGAAAAGATCACAATGGTGTACTATTGAGATTCATTAACAATGCTCAAATAGATAAAGTTCTTCATGAGTTCCATGATGGAATAGCTGGGGGACATTTTTCCCCAAGAACTACAACATGGAAAATAATGAGAGCTGGCTATTATTGGCCAATCCTTTTTAAGGATGCCCATACTTGGGCCAGAAAATGTGTCAAATGTGCCTTATTTCTAGGAAAAGAGAGGCTACCAACTTTTCCTTTGCAGCCTATACAAGTGGAACAACCTTTTATGAGGTGGGGCATTGATTTTATAGGACCTATTAATCCATCTTCTAGTGCAGGTCATAGATGGGTCCTCACTAAAACCGACTATTTTTCCAGATGGACTAAAGCCGTGGCTTTAAAAGAAGCCAATGAAAGTGTTGTGTTAAAAATTTATGATGATTTGATAACTAGATTCAGTGTACCTGAATCAATTATTTTAGACAATGCCTTAGCATTTGTTGGATTGAGAGTAAGTGATTGGGCTATCAGAAATGGTATTCATTTGAATACATCATCAAACTATTACCCTCAAGGTAATGGTTTGCCAGAATCAACAAATAAGAACCTATTTAGAATTATTAAGAGAACAATGGAGGACAACCAGAGAACCTAGCACACTAAGTTAAAATCTGCATTGTGGGCAGATAGAATAACTCCAAAAAGATCCATTGGAAACTCCCTATATATGCTGGTATATGGCAAAGAGGCAAGAATTCCTTTATCTATTGAGCTTCCCGCTCTTGATGTTATGAACTAGTTTGAAATGTTCGAGGAGGAGGATCCAATGGATTTTGGATACGCACAACTCATGGGGCTGGAAGAAACAAGAGACAAAGCCATGAAAACAATGGAGTTTCAACAACTCCAAACAAAGAAAGTTTTTGACAAGAAGGCAACACCCATGGTGTTTAGAGAAGGAGACCTTGTGCTTAAGTGGGATGAATTAAAGAGCAGGCTAGGAAAGCACACTGAGTTTGACAATATGTGGAGTGGCTCGTTTGTTATTAATGAGTGCAAAGAGCACAATGCCTTTCAACTGCCAAAAATGGATGGATAATTTTTGCCTATCCTAGTTAATGGGATACAACTCAAACTCTGTTTTGAGGTATGATCTACCTTGTACACGTTAGATTAGGAGTTTTTGTTTCAATAAGTGTTGTTGCACATTAGTATAATGCAAGTTTTTAGTTCCCTTAGTGCTGTTTAGCACAGTTAAGTAGGTCTGATTTGAAGTTTTGGTGTGTTTGGAATAAGTTTTCAAGGTATCATGCATTGATCTAATGAGTTACAATAATGTACAAGACTGTTTTCAAGTCTTGTTATTTTTCTAAGTGACTCCGTGCCCAATGGATAAGCTTCAGGAAACTAGTCAAGATGTTTAGCAGACAAACATATAGCAGATGTCACCAAAAATGTTACCATTTTAGCTACCAACTCAAACAGGTAGAGTTGTTTATGTTTTTCAAATTAAAACAAAAGGTACATTCTACTCTGCTATGTTATATCCATGTGCATAAATAAATTATCAAAAGAATGCATTACTACAATTACATTATGCAAATGCATACAACTAAGAAGAGAGTGAAACATCTTTTGTAAAATGTAGTCTTTATTGATAATATAAATGTATGTTGTCCCACACAAGTCGTGGGACTAATTATTTGAATGAAAATGATTGAAAAATCTATACATTTATACATACATAATGAAAGAAATGTGTATATAGAGAGAGGGGACCCACCATTTCCTAAATGATGAATCCTAGTTGTCTTGTTTTGCATCATCTTCAGCTCCTCTTGCTTATCCAACCTCCAGTTGTTGCACTCCTTGCTGCTCCTAGGTTTCCTGGATGTGTGAGAAGAGTTTTGTTAGAGCAATGAAGGATCACCAATCAATATATGCAAACATCCATAAATATATAACTTAATCCTCATAAGCATTAAAATAGCTTGCATACCACAAATGTCCATGAAAATAAAGGAGTTATCAGAAACATCTATCACATGCTCTATTTTATCTAACATGTTTGCTCATTGTGCAGGTATAGGTGAAATATTTGTTACTGTTTTGTTTCATCTGGTTACAACATGTGGAGTGAAATGGGCTCCCACAAGGGTTGAACTCAGCATGCTTCCCTTTGGTTTCATTAGAGAGGGATAGTCACATTTCCTATCACCAATGTAATCCTTAAAACAAGTTTTATTAACCATGGTGATATTGATTTAGAACTTATTCCTTATTAATAACATTTTTCTCTTGTTAATAAGGTCAATCCTAACCAATAGGAGCATAGTACAAAACTGGTCTACAAAGATTACATGATGTTTTGTAGTTTGAAATGCATAAGTATAGGGTTATCATGTTTTTGAGATAGTAGGAGATATCAAGTCCTATCAGGAGCTATCATAAACTACTTGGAGCAACTATAAGTGATGAATGGAATGCATGGTCAAGGCATGTTTGCATTTGCTGTCTCAAAGAGCAATGCAATGTAAATGGAAAACATAATGATGTACCTGAATGCCTTAATGATCTTTGTATAGTGAAGTGAAGAATACCATGATTAGACAGTGCTAAAGAATCAAAACAATCACTGCATTCAAGGGTTACTTTGTATTTAGTGCAAGGCAATACAGTTTGACAAAGAGGATTAAGAATAATCTTTCAACCTTAAAGGGTAAAAAATAGAAATGAAACATATAGAAGCATGGCCACTTCATAGAGGGAGCAACAAAGTCAATTGTAGATTAGATGATCATAGTTTGTGAGGAAGGCACAAAGGTCCTCATCAAAGGCACAGTGAATACGAAGTACAAAATTATGAGCCTTATTAATGTTTAAAAGATAGTCACCCATATAGCTTTAGCAACGAGCGTAGAAGACCAAATGAAAAGGATTTTATAGAAGCACTGCCAGGTAAGGAGCTATGACAGTCATAGTAAGGGGATAGTCTTGAAATTTTTTATGGTAAATTCAGGGACAACAACTTGCAAGTTTTAGTATGTCAAGCCAAAACAATCATATAAGATGAAATTACAAGTCCTGGCTAAGAGAATTTAAGTTTTCAAAAAATAAGCTACAGTCAATGCAGTAACTGTCATGAAAAGATCTATACAGCTTGGTACTTTATAGTATGGAGAGATAAAGTATGCAGATCACTTACAATTTCTTTCACATCCCAAGTAAACCCTAGCAAGGGTTATCACAGTTAGAAGAAGCAAATGGAGTTAGGGTTTTGAGAGAACTTGTGATATTTTGTTTCTTTGCAAAAACCTAGAACGGGTTTTAAAATCCCTGACATATGAAATGTAAAAAACTCTCGGCCACTAGTGAGGAAACGTGCCCAGAATACAAGAAATGGGGCATAAAAGTGAAGATTTATGCATTCATTTTTCTAGAAAAGTAAAGTTCAAAGCCTTCAAGAACCTTTGCAAAGAATAGGAATTTGTAGTAAGAAGAAAGCTATAGTGTGTTTCTAACCTTCATAAAAAAATAGAATATGAAAGATCACGACCACAATGGAGATGAGCCCCATAATGCAAAACCCTAATTAGTTGTTAAAAATTCAAAGGCTGAGTTCAGGAAAACAAAGGTTTGCTATCTTTTTGAGAAAATAAAGAGAAGCCATTATAGAACACTGAAGAAACATCTGCATTATAATGCTCATGATAGAGCTAAAATGTATTTTTATTTCACAGAATTAGAAATATCACACTCAAAATGCATGGAAACAACATAAAATGGCATGAGTGGAGAATATAGTTTCTGGGTACCTACAATAAGATGGCCCCAACCATAGAAATAAGAAAAATGTCCATGTATTTTGCTAAGAACCTAAAATGTCTACATAAAATGCAAGATTTTCGCAGAGGACATCGAGCATTTTGCATAAAATGCTATGAAATGTGTAGAAAATGCATGCGAATGGAAATAATGGAAAAATGTTTTCTTTTTCTGCAAATGGGCTTAGTTTCGAGCATTATTTTCTTTAGAAAATAAAGTGAAACGACAAAGTAGGTTTTCTAAAAGCTTACCTTAAAGCTTTTTTGTGGTGTTTTCGCATAGAAATGTGATAGATATGCCTCTGTGCACCCAATTTTCACCATCAAAACCTCAATAATGTAGGTAAAAAACCCTCTGTCGATGGCTCGAGCTCTCCAAAATGTGAAAAATAAAATGAAATGAATGAATGCCTTGCCCGCATTTTTGGTGTTTAGGGTTTCAACTCTAAATTTGGGTTGACAACATAAGGTGATTTTTCACCTTTATTTTTAAAAAAATATGCATCAACTAATGTATGCTCATGGCCTTTTTGTGCCTTAGTAAGTTTTCAAGCATTTGGGAGTCTTTAAAACTTGCCTTTGACTCATATATAGTCAAATACTATTGATGTAATTTTGCATTCAATTAAGATTGTAAAGAATTTTGATTTAAATGATAGTGTTATAAATAATTAAATCAAATTTCTATTTTAACTGCAAAATGGAGTACCATACCTTGTAAATGCATTGAGGGCATATAGTTGAGAGTTTATGAGATGCCAAACATATAGGGGAGGTTAGGGTGGTTGGTCGACATATGGAGAGGATGTAGGATAGATTTTACTTTCTTTTTGGAGGGAATGAGGATATATAGGAGCTGGATTATTATGCCTTCATGGTGGATATGGTCAAGGTTGACCTTTTCAACATTTTGGAGCTCTTTTGGATGAGATTTGGTTGCTATATTTTTGGATTTTTGGAGGCATATGACCAAAAACATTCTAGTCCCTATTTTGATGGAGTATCTTAGTGAGCTTATATTCACTTCACTTTTAATTTTGAAAAGTTAGTTCTGATTATGCTTTAGCTTGTGCTTAGTGACTTTTGGAGTCCTTTTGTAGACACTACATTTTTCTATAACTCTTTTTGAACATGTATACCGGTGATGACCTTGGACATCAATGATTTTGAGTATTTTTCCTTCTCACTTTTTGATTTATTGTGTGTATCTAATTGATTGATCGAATTACTTGTGAAGTTTTTGTTTATTTCCTTATAATTTTGTCTCATGCTATGCAACTTTTTGTAGAAAAGTATGTAGTTGTAGGTTATAATCTGAGTAAAAAATGCACACTTTTAGTTGTGAACCTTCTAAAAGTTCAACATTTTAGCCTCCTTATAAAGTACTTGTGCAAAGACATACGAAAGTGAGTTGTGTAAGCCTAATTCAGTAATTGTTGAAATTGTGTATGCAAGTTGTGTTTGCAGGTTCTAGTTAGTTTTGGTGCATCACCTTTAGTTTAATTTTCAACTTTTTCAGTTTAAGTACTCTTTCTTACCATTTTACTTGGAAAAGTAGTAGAAGAGGTGATTTCCATTTGGGATCTAGCCTTATCTAGAGGTTCACTCCAAGTTTAGGTGACCCACAGCCTAGGAGTGTTCCCATCTTACTCCAAAATGCTAAGTTCTGCAACTTAGCAAGGGTGCAGTTTTGAGAGCTAACAATTGCTACTTAAAGGTCTATGATTTAAGAGAGTTACTAGGGTTAATTTAATGGGGTATGGTTTGGAATTTCTATGGGGATCTTCTATAATCATTTAAAATTGAATTTAATTAAGGTTAATCGGTTGAGAACTAGGTATCAGATAGAAATAAAGAACCAAGTAGTTTATCAAAATAAAGAAATCATGTACCTAGTGAAAGAAATCATGATGCTAGATAGAGTGATAGAAATGTTTAGAGACCCCAATCCTACATGTGATTCTCATTGAAATTTCAATCCACACACCCACAAGATATTGGACCTAAGGAGGATAGAAGCTTAGTGGTAGAACACCTATATGTGAATCTCTACATATTGATAGAAGCCAATATCATTTTTTGTTTTTCTATTAGGGAAATTAGATTTTTTATCCCTTGTAATAAATGCATGTTTAATTTATTTCCTAAATTTTGATTACATGAAGTATGAACATTACAATTGTATTATTTTATATTTTTTGATTTAAACTATGGAGATGTTAGCATTTATTTATAATAAATAAAAAAACTCAATCTAAAATTAATAGAGATTTTCCTATTTCACTAAAAAAAATATTATGAGAGATTTACTACACAAAATTCAAATTAATTTGGGAAACTAAAATATATAGGATAGGGTGAAAAAAATCCCGAAATGTCTTTGCTACCAAAATCTGTGAATGGCGTTGCTATAGATCATTCTTCTCATGCTCTCCTACGAGGCTCTCATCCTGGTTTTCCCGTGGCTGGATGTTTCAATGTGACTTAGGCGCAGGGGAATCCAAAACATTCTTTACCCTCCTACGTCGCAGGTTGCCTTGAAGATGAGACTGTTTTGGGCCACACTCTCACGCTAGTGGCCTTCTAAATTTTGAAAACATTGTGAAGGGTAATGTCTCTAGCATTCTGAAGACTCCTGCGCTAAACTCCTGTGATGCCCTCAGAGATTGTGGTGCCAGACACGTGTTAGGGCTCTCGTTCCTCTCCCCCTCTACTGCGAAAAATGGAGATCCGCTTGGTAAATCTAGGGCTTTTGACACTGAGTACAATTCTCCTTCTAAAACATCTGGGGGTATCCAAAATTGGGGGCCAAAACCCTCAGCTTGGGATGCACGACCAAGAAAGAATCAATTTATCGTAGAAGCTATGATGTAGCCAAAGGACATTGCAAAACATGTAATCCCTCTCAAACAGACTACTTCACAGCTGGTCCTGGTGCTTTCCGAGGATCTGCAAAAAGAAGTTATGGATGGTAAGCAGTTCTTTGCTGCTAATTGTTTGATTGGCCAATTTAACCAATTATGGCCCAACCTCCCCAAGTTACATAAATGGATTACTGTTGCTTGGAAACCAATGTTGAAAGAGAATCTGGAGGTTTATCCATGTGCTCGAGGTTTTTTGATTGTTGTTTTTTACTATAAGCAAGTTCGTGATTCCATCCTCTACGACTGTTGGTGCTAGGGACAAAGCTTGCTCCTCCTTAGACCTTGGTTTCTAGAATTCAATCCTCTTACTAAGAAAATTGTAGTTTGGGTTCGACTCCCAAACTTGCCATTACAGTTTAGGTTGGACACTTGTTTTGAAGACATTAGAGATTCTTTGGGTAATTTTCTTGCTGTTGAAACTGACACCTCCAATTTCACCCACACTATCTTTTCCCGCATTCTTGTTGAGGTGGATACTTCCAAGGATCTCCCTACTGATATCATCCTCAAGATTGTCGATCGTATTTGGTCTCAATCTTTGGATTATGAAGGTTTTCCCTTCAGATGCCGAAGATGCTTTGATACAAGTCATACTGCACAAAGTTTCTCTAGGTCCAATTTTAAAGTTGATCATCAAGGAACTTAGTGGGTCAATTCCCTCCCACAAAACTACACTGTGGTTGCACCTATAGAGCACCCAAAGATGGTGCTTGATTCTAAGCACTCCTCCTCTTAGTCTTTGCCAGATCCTTTCATGCTAGTGGTTAGTGTGTCAAACATGTGCATCAAAGAGAGTTGCACACACAATGTAGCTTCTTTTGTCCAGTCTTTAGCAGGTTCCAACACTTCTTAGATGCTCGATAATCTAAGCCTGTAGAACGACATGTGGTTTCTCCTAGGCCTCTGACTCCCAGTGCCATGGCTCGCTTGGAAGAAAAAATGGGTAGCATCACAGATGTTAAACAAATCACTATGGGCTCCCCCCAATCAACTCATGCTTGGACAAAAGTCAAGAGGAAGAAAAATAAACCTTCCCATCAAATGACATTAAGATCTTCCTAAAAAGGGAAGACTCCTGAAAGTTAAATAGTATGAGCATGAAACCCATGACTTACAGTGGCTTACAGTGTTCACTGCAATGGTGGAGGAAGGAAGGCTTTATGAGGATGGTGACTGATAAAATGTCATGTATGGCTCTCCTTTTTTCTCTCGAATTGTATGTATTGTTGTAGATTGGGTATGGGTGTTGCTGGGTTTTGTGTTTTGGTTTTTGGGGTGTAAGTTAAGCTCTATCTTGCAATCCATAAATTTTGGGTGCATGATGTAAAAGGCTCTTTCATATCAATACAATTATGCAACCTCAATTGTGTTTTATAGATAAAAAAAATTCAAATTAACTCGAATATATTTTTTCTTGAAAATTAATATGCTTTTGTGTAAAGTAATTTTAATCCCCATTTCTTATACAACAAAAGGTTGTAACCATAATTTTATTGTTACATCACTAAGGATCCAATGTATTGCTAAAATCCTAGATCATAGCCTTACTTAGGGGTACAACCATAATTACAATGTAAGGAGGAAAAATGAGTTAAACATATCCAATACTAACTCTAACCAATATAGCTAAGAAAATCCATACAATATGTATGACTGAAATTCATGTTAGATAATGTGATAACTAAACTAAATTCAAAGAAATATTAGCTAAGGCAAGCATTCAACTAGCTACAAGCTTGAAATTTATCTTAAGGATTTAGGATACCAAGATATATTTTTACATGCTAACAATTGATGATGCTAAATGCATTCATGTTAAATCTTGATGTGAATTCCATAACCAAATATATGAGATTAACCTAATTTTTAGTTAAGACCTCTGTATAGTTCAATCTAGAAGTTAGTAAATAATTCTATCTTTGGAGGGGTAAAAGAGTTTTTTTTTGAACTATGCCTTATGTTGAATAAGTTATATGAAAGCACACATCTATATTTAGAGAATATTATTTCTTGGATATATAATATATTAATATTTTATAAAAAGAATTCATTAAGTGTTCATACAAAATGAATTTTTTATTATGTTGATTGGGTTTAGTGACTTGTTCCACATTTTATACTTACTATTTCTTAGACATTATAAATATAATGAGTTTGTTTTAAGGTCTTGACCAAAATATTAAAGCAAATAACAAACAATCTATAATAATTTATGTCAAAAATTGTCTAGGTGAATTTTGTTTGTTATTAAAATACTAAAATAAGTGCATGTGGTCTATTTAATAAGATTTAAATGAATTCCAACAAAAAGGAAAGCTATTGAAAGCTTCATTCTATCATCACAAATTCTAAAATATTCATCTATGAACCAGAGTATAGTGATTTTATAATAACGACCAAGCAAATCTACTACACATGTAAGCTAAGGTTATTAGAATCAACTATAGAAATTTAAATATCAACTTTATTAATATAAATTTGTGGCGTGTAAGGTTTCTTTTGATGTACCTACTCTTCACCCATGATGTTGAACTATAATTTTATTAAATAAGGTTGGCTTAGTTCTCATGATATGTGGTTGAGCCCTTGTCAATTATGTACATAACATACGTCTTTATTGCCTATGGATATATTTTGATAAAATTTCTAAAAGGTTGAGAATTCATATTTATTAAGGGATTTCACCTTTGCTAGATGAAAATTTTCATGCTAGAAATTGAATAGCAAGATTGGAAATTATTTGTGTTTCCTAGTGTAGTGGTGAAAATTACATGCCTTGCAATTTACTCCTTCATTTTGGATCTATTTTGGCTATGCTATCTTTTATGCAATAAATTTTTTACAATGGTATATATTTTTATAGTTGGCACATAAGTCTTATATTTTTCCATCTACATTCAATCTCTAGGACTGATCTTCCTTTGAGAATAAGTGCTTGTGTCAACCCTATTATAACTTTCCATCCTAACAATAATGAAATATTTTTAGATTCGCATATTGAGAACCACTTGAATGATCCACAAGGTTATGATCATAAGACACACTTGGTCAAGAAAAACCTCTTGCTTAATAGACAAGCACTAATTGATGCATTTGCACAAGTTGAATCTCGTCATCAATTAGTAAATATCTTTTATAGGATATTGGAGTAGTCTCCATTCAAAATAAATAATTTTCATTACCTTGGTTCTTTAATGAATTTTCTTAATGTCAAATACACAAATATATTTATTGAATTATTCTAATGAATATTTATTGACTTCTAATTAGAGAAAAACATTTTCTAAGACATTGGAGGGGTGTTCATTTAACTTGATATTGGTTCTTTATTAAGTTATCCTAATAATTTTTATGATAATTGGAAATAACCTTACCCATTCCCAACCCTCATCATCATAAGTTTTATATTTCACTCTATTTCATAAGTAATTTATATTCTCTTTGGATCAAACATGCAAATGCAAACTTGATTTGAATCAAGCTTGTGACTCCTAATTTGAATCTCAATTTTTTTAAAAAATAAAAGTAAAATTAGAAACATTTTCCCTTTTCACTACTCACTATGAGTCGAGTATAGTGTGAATTTCACCAAATTACTCAATAAGGAAGCACATTGAAATACTAAACCTAATTAAAAATAGACCATCTAGAAGATCTAAGACATCTTAGGGCATTTCTAGTTAAACCATATAGAGTCTAATAATCTATAGAGAGTAAAAGGAAATTATTAGCATTTATATTAGAACATATTATCTTGATTTTGTTGCATTTTTGCTTGTTTTTTTGAATCTTCACTTAAAGAAGTAAAATTGGCCCATTCACGGGTTTGACTAAATAAAATTAATACTTATGATTTGATAAATTTATAAAGGTATTTTTAAACACCATCAATCCTTATAAGCATGTAAAAATCATAGATTGAGATGAGTGAGTTGCAATAGTGTGTGAAGTGCCAAATTATTCCCACAAGTTATGAGATCACTTATACATAATAGTTTAGATCTACACTTATAGAGATCATTTTCATAGTCACAAATTTGACTTCAAAGAGTATATATTTAGATTTTGAAGAGAATGAAAAATAATAAATATTTCAAGCATTGGAACATGGATCTTTAACATGTAGATATATATTTCAACATCAAAATGAAAACTAAATATTCATACATTTATTTGATTCAATCTCACATTTACTCTATGTATTTATTTATATTTGTAGCTACAAATATCTAACTCTAATTAATCTAGATTAATTTATTTAATTATTAATTATCTTATAAGAAAGATTTTGTCCCCTTTCAATCATATTTTTATAACAAACGTAAGATAGATTAATTATATAATTATTAAAAATTATTTTTTTATTTATCAAATAGTTTTAAAATTATTATTATATAAAAATTATAATTTAGATATTATAAAAATATTTTCTAAAATTAATGTGAAAGGTGAAACATATGACACTTTATAAATTTACAACCAATGAATCCTACCTGTTTGACTATGCCCACACCTAGAAGATTATATGTACTTAACTTACTTTACACTTTATCTTTTATTTGCCAATAATTTTAAATTCTTAATCTTTAAATTCAATACTAACTAATTATATCTCTAGTTGTGATAATGAAAAGCATATGAAGAATGAAATAGCTACTATGCCATAAAAATCTAAAACAAATAATAACCTATGATAATGATGACAAATGAAATCTCCACATCCACTCATTTGGGCCTTATAAGAAGGCTCTTTTATTCCCTTGTAATTATATTTTTATAACAAATTTAAGGTAAATTAATATTTAGAATGATTACAAATTAAATTTTTATTCAATAAATATTAAAAAATTATTATTATATATAAAAATTATTATTTAAATATTATAAAAATATTTTCTAAATTAATATGAGAGGTAAAATACATGATAATTTATTATTTTACAATCAATCAATCTTATCTCGTTAAATATATCTACACCTATAATATTCTACCCACTTAACTTACTTTACACCTACTTATCTTTTATTTGTCCATACTTTTAAGTTATTAATCTTCAAAATCAGTATGCAATTATTTGTCCATACTTTTAAATTATTGTGACAATGAAAGGCTTATGAAAAATCAAAACATTCATAACGTTATAAATATCTAAAATAAATGATAACCCTTGATAAGGATGACAAATAAAATCTTTATATTCATTCATTTGGATTTAAATTCGATGGCCATATGTTCATATTTAGGGATTTTTATATAAAATACAATTAAAATTCTAAGAGGGTTGTATCACATGAAATGAGATATTTTGGGCAATTATCTAAAATTAGTTAGGATATAATTAAATAAATATTTGATCCATGCTATATGTTTTTTAAATAAAACACGTCTTAACATTTGAAGGGAAAATTTTAATGGATAACTATCATGAAAAAAAATTGACAAGCAAGGTTGATTGTCAAATTTAGGCCCTAACACTCACCATTAATTTACTTTCCAAGAAAAAATATAAATTATGGTATAAACTACAACAATGAAAGGGTGAGATGAATATAAATATCCACTTCATGGTAAATGTAGAGTACATTTTTAGATCTTGTAGCATATGAAGAATCCTTCTATTGGACCAATGTCCTTCAACTAAAAAATTACACATTCTTTAAAAAGAAAATTAAAAATGAATCCTTACGGTATTATTTATTGTGTCACTACCAAGTATCTTTGGAAATCATCATCAATGTTAATAAATTAAAATACCTATGAAGTATTTTTTTAATAAAAATATTAAAAATATCTTCATTAAATAATCAAAAACTTCAATTAGCATACAACCTAGAAATAAAAAATAAAGAATACTATGAAATAATTGATAGACATAAAAAATTATATCCTTGTTTTCTAAGTATCCAACATAAAATGACTCTTAGCAAATATAAGTGTGTAGGTCTTGGTTAATAGGGTTATAAATATTTGTGCCTATGGGCCATTATAAGAGTCAAAATTGGCTTATAAACTACAAGAGCATGAATCATGTGATCTACATATATAAGGTCAAGTTTTATAGGAAACAATAAAAATGGCATCTAGGGCATTGAGATGCAAACTACATGAGATTAATTAGTAATATTAAATGATGTCATTAATGATGATGTTTTAGTTAGAGAGGAGATTTTATAATTTCTTATACATATTCAATATGCCATTTTCTAGAGAAAAATAGAGGCATGTTGTAGGTATTTCATTAATTTTAGACACTAGATTTTGTGTTTGGAAAGAAGCACTTCAAGTTTCTAGTATTGTTGATATTTAATCTAGGGTACACTAAAACTCTTCATATTTCTTTGTGGGTATTATTATAGATTTAATAGTTTGAGATTACTAGGAAATATTGAAAGGTTATTTATGGATGTTTTCATTGAGAATTAAGATAATATTTTTCAACCAAAAGAATTATTAGGTGATAGGTTGTGAGGATTTTTCCTAAGGCTAGAGTTTTGAGATTCAAAATCATAATTATTTAGTTACAAATTATGTTGATTTCTAAAGAATCAACACCCAATTTTTATCTAGGGTTTTCCACAAAAGGAGAGCCACATTGTCATGAAGAGTTTATAAGGTTTTTGATATTGTTACTAGGGTTTAAAAGATATATAATGGTATATCACTTCAAAATTATGGAGTTTCCATCTATTATAGCAAGTGATTATCCTTTGGGAAGGGTATAGAGTTAGGCCACATGGGTTCACAATATTTTTATCTAGAGAATATTAATAATGGAAACAAACTAGTCAAAAGACTTCATATTAGTGGATTGGTATAGGTCAATTTTTTTCCTCTTTTATTAAAGTCATAAATTAGTCATAGCAACACCAAACATTATGATTTAGAGAAGAGAGATATGCAGTTAAAGCAATGAGATCATTAGAAAATTTAGCATTGATTTTCTTGAGGAGACCTTTGGATTACTATCAAATGAATATAATTAAGAAGTGAACCTATATGTGTGTGATATATTTTGGAGTGATAAATTTATGGATCTCTTGAAACACGCCTAAAATATTAACTAAAAGAATTAAATAAGCCAATGAAACTGAAGGAATGAGTTCAAAGAAGCATTGTCAATCTTGGAGACCTTGTTGAATTGGGTGTTAGGACAAGAGGACCAAACCTTCAAGAGTTTATTTTTCTACACAATGAACAACATCATTAAAGGTACACTATATTTTAACTAGGGTATTTTGATAAGTAATTATATTCATAAAGATTATGTGCATTTGAGAAAACTTAAAATTTTCACATGGTCTCCTACTTCTTTTACAAAATATTGAGAAGTAGGTATTTTGCTAGTTTGACTAAAGAAATATTGTGTGAGGTAGTTCTAATTTATAAGCATCACCCTCAAATGGACTATAGTGAGTCACTTAAACACTACAAAAGAGTTGATGATTCTTTCTTGATGTATATTGTAGGAACTCTTTGTGATCAACTACATGTTGGAATTTTAGAGCAAGCTCGATTTGTGATTTTAGAGTGGGTTGGTTGGAATATTCAATTTCCTACCTTCTTATTTATAAAGGTTTTTGGATTTTCATCTTATTCATATATTTTACTAAGTTATCTAAGTGATCAAGTTATTGCGAACAAATGTTATTAGTAGTTGTCATAATTTTATTTTATTTTTAAGAGAGAATCATATGACATATGTCAAATTCTTGAGCTAAATATATGCATCTATAGATTCTTTATTACCATATGTTGGAAGGTTGGTGCCTTTGTCCCCTTGGTTGTTTAGTGACACCCTTTGGATTTGTGACATGGATTAACCGCCTCCCATGGATCTTGTATAAATATGGCATTTGTATCGGGTGTTAATAGGTCGATCTTTTGGTGTAATGACAAATCCATTACACCAAATGGTATTAGAGAGAGGTCATGGGTTTGAATCCCGTGGTTGCACTGGGGGGATTGTTGGAAGGTTGGTGCCTTTGTCCCCTTGGTTGTTCAATGTTGCCCTCTAGAGTCGTGACATGGCTTAACCACCTCCTGTAGATCTTGTATAAATCTGGTGTTTGTATCGGGCTATCAAATCTATAGATGGAGATATATCTAACTTATATTTAATTCCAAGACTTTATATGAAAAGAGGGTGCATAATACTTAATGATTGAAATTTTATTATTCTTATATCTCATGATCCTACAATAGAATATTATTGGGGTAGTTGCAATGATAATTTAAGGGAAAAAGGTGAGAACATAGTAAATTACACTTCAAAAAATGATTGAACTTACCACAATAGAATTTTTTGAAGGAGTTCTTAATTCTAAAACACAAATTCACCTAAGTGTTATCACTTGTCGCCCTCCATATCTTTTCATGTGTTAGAAGTTTCAAGAGTACGAAGAACTCCTAATTCTAGGGTTCTATTATTCATTTCCTAGTGTTTATGTAAATTTAAAAACTTTTTATGGACTAGTGGACATTTAATACCTATCTAAACATCTAATTCTATTATCCAATCCCACCTAAAAAAAATTCATGGTTCTTTATGCCCTTCCTTTCCTTCCATTCTCCCTTGTTCCTCTTTTTTGTAAAATCTTGATCGAGGTTCAGACCTCCCATCCCCATCCCTATGTCTTTACCTCCCTTCCTTTCCTATAATTGAGCAATATTCTTTCTTCCCTTCCTTACAAACTCCTTCCAACTCCTTTTCCTCTTTTTTGTAAAATCTTGATCGAGGTTCAGACCTCCCATCCCCATCCCTATGTCTATACCTCCCTTCCTTTCCTATAATTGAACAATATTCTTTCTTCCCTTCCTTCCAAACTCCTTCCAACTCCTTTTGTCTATCTTTGAAAGTATATTTGCACCTCATTTCACTCATCTTAAAAAGTTACATTAGACTCTTATACTTCCACCAAATTTCTAGTTCCATTGTCTCCTTTTGGCATGATTTTCCTTCAAAGTTTGTATAGTGATTTATCATTCATTCCTTCCTGTCTTGTGGAATTTCATTAGAGTTCCTAACTGCTGGACCTTTTGGTGCAGATACAAATTTAATGGTTTTATCAAAAAATTAAATTTTGCAACTTAACAACATTCAAATTAATTTCTTCATTATTCAATTGACATATTCAAATGGAAACACAAAAATCAGTGATAAATTGAAGTTTTGTTTATTGATTCTTAAACCGATTACACGCGAATACATTTTATCATCTGTAATTCTTAATTTCAAATATACTCTTTCAATTCTCCATTTCAGATTCCCAGCATGCCCAATTCAATATATCCAGTCCTTCAAGATATCTCTGCCACTTTCATTCATCCTATACCTTCTTCAAATTGTATCGCTCTCCTCAACAAAAATATTAAACTCATTTTAATCATTATTTCCTCTTTCCCAACCACGACCCATGTCCTCTTTGCTATGCTTACACTAAATGCTTTATTCAAAAAGTTTATTCAGGGAATATTTTATTTCCTCTGCTAATTCTTCAACCCCATGTGACCCCCTCTCCTTCGTTCTCCTTTTATCATTCCTTATCTCTCCTTTTCAGCTATCGTGCCCCTCTATCCTCTTACTCTCTTACGCAGATCTGTATTAGATGTTCCTCAATTCACTTTCATTGAATTTATTCCTTCGCTCAAATTTTTTTAATCCTTTCAATCTCCCCCTCAACTATGCACGTCATTTTCCTATCTTTTTCTCCCTGAAATTTTTATTTCTTTCCTAATTTTAAGCTAGTTTTGCTTGGCACGACCCCTGGAATTCCTCTTTTCTTGTGAAACAAAATAAAATTTCAAAGCCTTTTCAAGCTGCGACCCCCTCAACGACCCTCAATCTACAATTTTAATATTCTTTCTTTTACTTGACAATTTTTTCCTCTACCTTTGCTGCCTTGACTCCTCCCATTCAACAACAAAGGTTATTTTTATTTTATTATATATTTGTAAACTACCTTCCACATTACGCTACAACCATTTTGTATTCCTTGTAACACAAAAAATAACTAGCATATATATATTATTTTAATAATATATATAAAATAGGTTGAGAGATATCCTTAAATAAATTATTTTTTATATTTTTTATATATTTTATTATAAAATTATTATAATAATTAATATATTAAATATGATAGTTAATATGGTTAGGGTTAGGATTAGGGTTATAATTAGGGGTAGGGTTAGGGTTAGGGTTAGGGTTAGGGTTAGGGTTAGGGTTAGGATTAGAGATAGAATTAGGGAACTAATGACAGGGTTATGGGTATAGTTAGGGTCAGGTTTATTGATTTTGTTTAGGGTTAGGGTTAGGTTTATTAATTTTGTTTAGGGTTAGGGTTAGGATTAGGGTTAGGATTAAGATTAGGGTTAGGTTTAGGAATAGGGTTAGGATTAGGGTTAGCATTTAATTAGGTTAGGGTTAGGATTAAGTTTAGGGTTAGGGTTAGTATTAAGCTTAGGGATAAGATTAGGGTTAGGGTTAGGGTTAGGTTTATTAATTTTATTTAGGGTTAGGGTTAGGATTAGGGTTAGGGTTTAATTAGGTTAGAGTTAGGGTTAGGGTTAGGGTTAGGGTTAGGTTTAGGGCTAGGATTAGGGATTAGGTTAGGATTAGGGTCATAGTTAGGATTAGGGTTAGGGTTAGGATTTGGATTATGGTTAGGGTTAGGGCTAGGATTATGGTCAGGATTAGGATTAGGATCAGGATTAGGGTTAGGTTTATTAATTTTGTTTAGGGTTAGGATTAGGATTAGGGTTAGGATTAGGAATAGGGTTAGGGTTAGGATTAGGGTTAGGGTTTAATTAGGTTAGGATTAGGATTAGGTTTAGGGTTAGGGTTAGGATTGGGATTAGGATTAGGATTAGGGTTAGGATTAGGGTTAGGTTTATTAATTTTTTTTAGGGTTAGGGTTAGGGTTAGGATTAGGGTTAGGATTAGGATTAGGGTTAGGGTTTAATTAGGTTAGGGTTAGGGTTAGGGTTAGGGTGTAGGATTTAATTTAAGGGTTACAATTCAATTGGAGTTCTAAGATGAAGTTTGGATTTAGGGTTAGGGTGATTGTGGTTAAATAAAGGTTACAATTACCTTGATCCCTAATTGAATATTTTATTTGTTTAGGATATTACAATTATTAGGTTTATTATACCCTAACCCTAACCCTAATTAAAACCTATCACTTACCCTTATCCTAACTGAGCCCTAACTCTAAACCTAACTAATTCATAATAATTGTAATCTTATCCCCAATTAAACCCTAACTATAACTCTAACCCTAACCATAGCCCTAAGCATAATTGTAAACACTCTAACAACCCTAACTATAATTGTAACCCTAATTGGACCCTAATGCTAATGCTTACCCCAACTCTAATTGAACCCTCACCCTAACCCTAATTGAATCTTAACCCTAACCTTAATCCTAACCCTAACCCTAATCATAATCGTAATTGAACCTTAAACCCAATCCTAATTCTATATCTAACCTTAACCCTAACCCTATATCTAATTGAACCATAATCTTAGTCCTAATTGTAACCCTAATTGAACTCTAATCCTAACCCTAATTCTAATTGATTTCTAACCCTAATTAAATGCTAATGTACCCTAATTATAACTCTAGTAATTAAATCCTAATTGAGTGTTAAACCTTATTATAATTATAGTTGTAACACTAATCCTAGTTGATTTGTAACCCCAACCCTAACCCTAACCCCAAAATTTAAGTTAGAACCTTAACCCTAATTGAACATCAATTGAACCCTAACAATAATTGAATCTTAACCCTAATTAAAGCTTAACCCTAACACTATTCAATCCCAAACTCTAACCCTAACCCTAATTGAATTCTAACCCTAAACTTTATCTTAATTCTAACCCTAACCCTAACTATAACCCTAATTGTAATTTGAATCCTGACCATAATTCTCACTCTACTCATAATTCTAATTTTAACACTAACTCTAAATCTAATAGCTACCTTCATTTTAACTATATTATGAATTGAACCCTAACCTCAACTAAAATCTAACCCTAACTCCTAACCATTGTCCCAACCCTAACCCTAACCCTAACCTTTACCGCAAGCTTTATTCTATGACCCTACCTTGATTGAACCCTAACCCTAATTGAATCCTAATCTTAATTGATCCATAGCCTTAACACTATCTATAATTTAACCCTAACCCTAATTGTAGCCTTTATTTAACAACAATCACCCTAACCCTAACCCTAACCCTCTCCCTAATCCTAACCCTAACCCTAACCTTCACCTTAATTCTAACCCTAACCCTAACCATCACCCTAATTCTAATCATAACCCTAATCCTAACCCTAACCCTAACCCTAAACACTAAACCCTAACCCTAACCCAATCCTAACGCTAACCCTAACCCTAACACAAACCCTTACCCTAACTAAACCCTAACCCTAATACTAATCCTAATCCTAACCTAATTAAACCCTAACCCTAATCCTAACCCTAATCCTAATCCTAACCCTTACCCTCACCCTAACTCTAATCCTCACCCTAACCCTAACCCTAACCCTAACCCCAATCCTAACCCTAACCCTAACCCTAACCCCAACCCTAATCCTATCCCTAATCCTATCCCTAACTCTCACCCTAACCCTAACCCTAACCCTAATTAAACCCTTACCTTAACCCTAATCCTTATCCTAACCTAATTAAACCCTAACCATAAACCTAACCCTGAACCTAGTCCTAATCCTAACCCTAACCCTAACCCTCATCCTAATTCTAACCCTAACCCTAACACTAACCTTAATCCTAACCCTAACCCTAACCCTTACCCTAAACATTATACCCTAAAACCTAACCCAATCCTAACACTAACCCTAACCCTAACCCTAATTAAACCCTAACCCTAACCCTAATCCTAATCCTAACCTAATTAAACCCTAACCCTAATCCTAACCCTAACCCTAACCTTAAACAAAATTAACAAACCTAACCCTAGCCCTAACCCTAACCCTAATTGTAACCCTAACCCTACCCTAACCCTCACCCTCACCCTCACCCTAACCCTAACCTTATATAAACCCTAACTGTAACCCTAATCCTAATTTGAACCCTAAACCTAACCCTAACCCTAATCGTAATCCTAACCTCGCCCTACCTTAACCCTAACCCTAATTAAACCATAACCCTAATCCTAACCTATCTAATGCTAACCCTAACCTAACCCTAATCTTAATTCTAACCCTAACCTAACCTGTCCTAACCCTAATTAAACCTTAATGTAACCCTACCCTAGCCTAACCCTAAACCTAACCCTAAACCTAACCCTCCTCTAATCTAATCCTAACCCTAACCCTAATTAACCCTACCTTCCTAATCTAATCCTAACCTAACCCTAGTCCTAATCCTAACCCTAATCCTAATCCTAATCCTAACCCTATCCCTAACCCTAATTCTAACCCTAACCCTAAATAAAATTAATAAACCTAACCCTAACCCTAATCCTAATCCTAACCCTAACCCTAACCCTAACCCTAATCCTAATCCTAATCCTAACCCTAACCTAATCCTAACCCTAACCCTAACCCTAATTTCTTAATATGGTTAAAGTTATCATATAATTTGATTATCTCTCTTATCTAAATTTGGGTTGAATTTCCTTTATTTTTAATTGCATTTATTTTTTGTTTATTAAATCTTATTTTATGAATATATGCAAACATACTTTTACTTCTACATTCATTAGATGCCTATTTTTTCATGATATTTTAACATTCATTTTCTACTAAATATTAGATAAATCTCACACATATAAATATGAAACCTCAAAATTTTAAAATAATATTCAAGTTTTACCCACTTCAATTTATCATTTATGTTATTTGAATTAAAATATTTTAAACCATACTCTTAATTCATTCTAAAAAATAAAAAGAAATTGATATATAATTTTTTATTAAATACATTTTAACTTATTTTCTTGGATTGTATTTGTTGTTATAACTTTAGTTCTAATATATTAAATTATATTTTAGATGGTATATATGTTACATGTATATTGTATATATATTATAATATTATAATGATATTAAAATTATATATTAGATATTATATATGTTAGATATGTATTATATAGTGTATATATTATAATATTATAATATGTTGTTAAATTAATAATATGATATATTAAAAATATATTATTTATTTGAATTTGTTATTAGATTATTTTATATATTTGAATTTAATAGAATGGAAAATATAAAAATAGATAAACTAAGTTAAATTATTTATATTGGTAACATAGGAGATAAAATTTCTTACTTTATAAAGTCAAAAAATATTAATTATTATATTAACACCTTTTTTTTTTGCCTTTTCAAGAGAGACAAAAATTAAGAGAAAATATGTTATTCAAAATTATAAAAAATTGAAAAAAATGCTACTTATAACACTATTTTTTCATGAAGTTACTATTTAAATTTCAAATAAAAACATAAATATTAAAATATATCATATAAATTTTAATTTATTTTAAAATATAAAAATCTAATTAAAATGTGGTAATTTGTTTTTTAGAGTTTAGACTTAGATTTCTATTTTTCCCTATTTTTATTATTTTGATCTTGCATGCTTACATTAACCATAATTCATTGATAGAAGAAAATTATTAAAATTAAAATTATTTATATTAATAATTAAAATATAAGATAATAAAAAAATTAAAGGGGTTGAGATCAAATTTTTAAACTTAATTATTATAGTGGATGTCTTAAACAATTATTCTTTTGGAAATATAATAACTAAGAATGAAACCAACATAAAATTTTAATAAAATATATTTCAATAAAATGATGTGTACACTAAGTTAAAGCATTTATATTGCTAGTTGAATGGTATGTAGGGAAAACGAAAACTAAGAGATAAAAAGTCTTGCTTGGTAAAATTGGAAAACATGATTATTATAATGACACAATTTTAGATGTATTAATAAAGGTATAAGGAATTTATTCATATTTAAAAAATAAAAATATATACTATCTATAGCAACAATTGGGGATAGAAATTTATAAATTATAGGTTGAATGGTAAGGTTAACAATTTTTGTTGTGGTTTTTATTTTTCTTCTGTACTTTGTTTGTGCTAGGTTGTTGCCCATTTGTCTTTCACTCTCTTTGTTTACTCTCTTTGTTTATGCTTGTGTTTCTCCTTTTAGTTGTTTGGTGGGTTGAGGTGTTTATGCTTTTTCTTTTGATTGTTTTATTGAACTCATGGTTATTGAACTCATGGGTAATATACCTTTACTTGGTAAAATTGAAAAACCTAATTATTAAATTAGTACATTTTTTTTATGTATTAAGAATGTAGAAATTATTATTTAAAAAAATATTATTTATTAAAAATTTAACTCTTTTTAATTAAAACAATGAAAATAATAGTCAATTTATAACACTAATCTGACAAAAAATCTAAATTATATATAAAATAAATATTTCAAAATATAAAATATAAATATAAATTTAATGAATAGGTTGAATGATAAGATTAGCCATACCATCTAAAAATTAAGGAAGTTATTAAAAAAGGACTAAAATTTAAATATAAATTTGTTGATTAAACTATAATCTTCTTAAAAATTAAAAATATTAATATCAATATAATTTAACTATTTTAATTTTAAAATATTTTAAATTAATATGAAGTATGATTTTTTACAATATATATAAGATTAATAGATGAATACTGAGTATGATTTGTTACAAGATTATACAAGTGATCAAATTAATAGATAAATACTAAGTATGATTTGTTACACTGCATGGAAGCGCCAAGAACTAATAAATACGCACAAGGTAGATTGAAATTAGAATTTAGTTTAATTTTAGAAAGTGAAAGGATTTGCATGCATAAGAAAAGAAAAATTAAAAAAGAAAGGTTGCTTTTATATCTATAATAATTGTTAAATTATTTTAAAATGAATATATATTTTAAAAAATCTATATAACTGTCTATTTATATGTAACAAATTGATTAAAAAAATTGTAATTGAAATTATAAAAATAGTAATGATTTTTTATTATATATTTGAAATTATTTCAAATATGGGAGAAAAATGGGTGTCACATCTCTTTTTAAAGTTTATTTCTAAGAGATCACCTTTTTTTGTCTTGAACATATTCTCATGATTTGATTAATTAATAATTCAAATTTAAATACCAATACACAATTCAATTAAGCTAAA
Organism: Sequoia sempervirens; assembly: GCA_007258455.2. Taxonomy (NCBI): domain Eukaryota; kingdom Viridiplantae; phylum Streptophyta; class Pinopsida; order Cupressales; family Cupressaceae; genus Sequoia; species Sequoia sempervirens. The sequence continues at coordinate 169,720 of VDFB02262256.1, read as the reverse complement.
AAATCTAGAAGTAGATGTTTATTTCCCCTACCAACCTATTAAAACAATATAAATCAAAACTTTTTGTTATTCAAATTATTTTATGACTTTTTTGAAATTAGAGTTTATTTGAATTTTAGAAACTGAAATAATTTGCATGCAAAAGAAAAGAAAAATTGAAAAAAGGTTGCTTTTATATCTAAATTAGTAATTGTTAAATTATTTTAAAATGAATATGTAATTTAACCTCACATATTCATTAAATTTTGTTGAAAATTACATTTTATGTTTACGTCGAGACGCGTAACCCTATAGTGGCAGCACGGCCCCTATTGGAGGCCAGCAAAAATAATGGTCTTAGGAAAAAGAAACCCTTCGTATTCCTATTGATTCATATTCTTCATTACTGCGATGAAGAATAAATAACAACAGGCAGTTACATAAACGATTATCTCACGAGATCTCGCGATGGCATTTTGGAAAAGAAAACGAAACACAATTTAAGTTATTTAATGTCTTTTCATTGCCAAGTAGCTCTATCGTCTGGACGTTTGAACTTCCAAACGTTGGCAAAATCCTCTAATTTATAAGCTCTATACATTTCAATTCACCTGACAATCACACGTTTTTTCGATTGCCTTTTCTTATATTGTTGATATCGTACAGACATGAGCTCCGAGGCCATCATTGTCCGCATCCTGATTAATTCTAAGACAGGACTTTGTTGATCTTCTTTACAGCTTTCTTACTTTGCCCACGACTTCGATCCTCAAACTACTCTCTGTAGCGGAATCCGCCATGGTTGTTGGTTCTGTCAACAATCTGTACCATAGTGTTGAAAAACTGCCTACTGAGTTGATGAGTACAGATAAATCCCAGCTACTTGACCCCAAATATTTAACGTCCTACTCTCACAACATTCTTAAGATTGAAGGCAGAAATTATTATGTTTGCTCCTCTCTCTCTCTGATAATAAAGACACTACTCGCAATTATTTTTCTTATAATAAAGACATAACTCACAATTTCCTGATGTTTTGATTTTGGCTTCAATAGCTTTCCCATTACAGACGTCATTGCGATTTTGTTGGGAGCTCTACTTAATCGTTGGAGATAAGATGAGATTTAGAATGTTTATCGAATCAGAGCTTGAGTTTATTTGCATGCAAAAGTTAGAATAGTTCAAAGATAGAATTTGTTCATTTATATCATTCCATCCTCAACAATCAAGATGATGAAGAAAAAGACGAGTTGGAGAATTTGATGGAGGCATTCAGGGTTTTTGATCAGAACAAAGATGGGTACATATCATCAGACGAGCTTCACCAAGTCCTGTCCACAATGGGATTGATTCTGCATGGGCAACACCCATTACAATGCCAGAAAATGATATGTAGATTTGATTCGGATTGCAATGGATTTTTGGATTTCTCTAAATTCAAAAATATGATGTCTTCTAAGATTTCTCCCTCATGAACAAGCGGATCTCTGTAAATATGTATAACAATCATTTACCGTTGACTAAATATTTTGTCGATTAATAAATAATTCTTCATATTTTTGGAAAGGGGGTTATTTTTGTCTGGACTTTGCAGGTTATCCATAAGCTCTCACACATCGATTTTACAGAGCTTTAGCATTGAATTCTCATAAGATCTACCAAACTATTTAAGTTGAAAACTAAAAATATTCGTCTAGCATGGTGCAAAATCAGTAGGTTTCGATTTCTCGAATCTCTTGATGAGAATTTAAGAAAACAGTTTCTTCGTAATAATGCAGAAACTCTCGAAAGCCACCTTCTTTCTTACAAAAATGGAAGACAACATATGATTTCTTAAGGAGTGTGCCATTATCTCTTGCTTCTTAGGCTTATTACAATGTAAAAAAACTCTAAAACCTTAGATCTGAAAAAATCAGAAATTGTCCATATTTATGGAAACCTATGATTCAAAGAGGATTTATGGTTATTTATGCATCAAAACAATATAAATATTGTATTTTATAGGGTGAATCATGACTACTCAAAAGAGTGTTATTCATGAATTATTGGGTATAGGGGAGAGGGGCCCATAGTGGAGCACTCTAACTTCGCGTTTCTCAAAATCCTATGTGGAAATTTCAAATCACTCCCAATTTTGTACAATAGTTTATTTGGCAACTCACATGCTTCTATATTTCGTTTTAGGGCCACATCAACATGCTTTTTGTTGAGGTATCCAAAAAGGCCCAAAAAAAAAGTGAGACCAATAGTGGTGCACTAAGTCATGTTTTATTGGTGTGCTAATGTGGCATCACATGATTTGTCAGTTTGTGTACTTTATGGATAAAAAGTGTTTTGTAATTGGATATTAAGGTGTTCCACAATGGGGCCCACTAAGGACTACTTATATCCCCACTATTGGACCCCACTCCACTATGGGCCCCTCTCCCCTACCTTCCTTTAAATTTATAAAGAGTGTTTTTAGTGTTAGTTTTATTTAGGACGATTCATATTCACAAAATATTGTAGAAAACATAACCTGTCATGAGGATAAGTTAAAATAATAGAGAGTACATATATGCAAAATTCATATTATATTTATTTATTCAATAATTAGTATCAAAATGAATTTGTACAATTCTTTCCCAGATCAAATTATTATAGATCCAAAGAGGATAATATAGAAACAATTATTAGGTAATGATAAAGTCTTAATTAAATTTTAATTTGTCATGAATGTGGATATAGATGGATTTTAAAAATCCCTTAAAATTCCAAATTAACACCACAAAGAAGTAGTTCTAAGAAACTAAGATAGAGAGAGGAGAGCGAAGTATAAAGATATAGAAAGGAGTGATAGGGAGAAAGGGGGCGAGAGGGAGAGATAGGGATATAAAGGAGAGATTGAGAGATAGATACAACTTGGGAAAGATGGAGAGGGTGAGATATAGAGAGTCAAAGAAAAAGACAAAGAAATAAATATATAGAGGGAGAGATAGAAGGAGAGACAAAGAGGGAAAGGGATAAATAGAGACAAAAAGAGGGAGACAATGAAAGAGGAGTTGGAGAGAGCAAGATAAAGATATAGGAAGTGATAAATAGAGAGAGGTAGAGAGGGATATAGAGAGAGTAGGAGAGATGGAGGGAGAGATTGAGTGAATAAGTGAGAGATAGAGATAATGAGATATAAAGAGTGAGGAAGAGGGAGAGATTGGAGGGTTTAGGTGATTGAAGATAGAGTAGGATGACAATTAGGGTTAGGGTTAAGGATTAATTAGGATTAGGGTTGAATTAGGGATAGGGTTAGGGTTAGGGATCAGTTAGGATTAAGCTTCAATTATGATTCAATTAGAGTTCAATTAGGGTGATAACTAGGATTAAAGTTAGGTTGAGGTTTAGTTAGGGTTAGGGTTCTAAAATAAAGCTTGGGTTTAGCATTAGAGTTAGGGTTCAATTAGGGTTTGGATTGTGGTTTGGGTTCAATTAGGGTTAAGATTCAATAGGTTAGGCTTAGAGTTAGGGATCAAACTTAATTAAGGTTGAATTTTAATAGGGTTAGGGTTAGGGTTTTAATATAAATCCTAGGGTTAAAGGGTTTTCTTCAATCAGGGTTAGAGTTAGGGTTAGATTTATATTAGGGTTAGAGTTAGGAGTTACAAATTAAGATTAGGGTTAGAGTTAGGAGTTACAAATTAAGATTAGTGTTAGGGTTTGTGTAAGGGTTAGGGTTAGTGTTAGATGATTAATCAATGTGGGTTAGGATTTAATTAGGACTAATATTCAATTAGGGTGGGTTAGGGTTCAATTAATGTTCAATTAGGGTAAGAGTTCTAGGATAAAGTTTGGGGTAAGGCTTAGGATTGGGGTTAGAATTCAATTAGGATTAGGGTTAGGGTTAAAATTATGGTAAGGGTTAAGATTCAATTAGGAATTAATTATGGATAATGATAGGGTTTACATTCAATTAGGGTTAGGGTTTAACTAAGGTTAGGATTAATATTTAATTATAATTAGGGTTAAAGTAAGGTTACAGTTAGGGTTCATTTAGGATTAAGTTTAGGGTTTAATTAGGGTTATAGTTAGACTTAGGTTAGGGTTAGTGTTTAGGTTCAATTAGGGTTACAGTTAGACATAAATTTAGGATGAGTGTTTAGGTTCAAGTAGGGTTGAATTTCAACAAGATAAGGGTTATGGTTAGGGTTAGGATTCTAAGATAGATCCTAAGGCTACGATTTGTGTTCAATTAGGGTTAGGGTTAGGAGTTATAAATTAGTGTTAGGGTTATATTTATATTAAGGTTAGAGTTAGGAGTTATAAGTTAAGATTAGGGTCAATGTTAGAGTAAGGGTTAGGGTTAGGGTTGGGGATTGATTACTATTAGGGTTAGGGTTTAATAAGGGTGTAGATTAAATTAGGGTTAGGTTCAATTGATGTTTAATTAGGGTTAGGGTTCTAGGATAAATTTTTGTGTTAGGATAGGGGTTATAATTCAACTAGGATTAGGGTTAGTGTTATAATTACAATAAGGGTTGAGATTCAATTAGGGTTAGACATATGATTATGATTAGGGTTAGTGCTTAATTATGGCTCAAAAGGTCAGGGTTCTAGAAGAAAGCTTAGGTTCATGGTTAGGGTTAGGGTTTAATTAGGGTTAGTGTTAGGGTTTAGATCCAATTAGGGTTACAATTAAGGTTATGTTAGGGTTAGGGTTCAATTATAGTTCATTTAAGGTTAGGGTTAGGATTCAAGTTGAATTTAGGTTTGAGTTCAATTAGAGTTAGGGTTTAATTAAGGATGAGGTTTAATTAGGGTAATAATTAAGATTAGGGTTATGGTTCAATTATAGTTATAGTTTAATTATGGTAAGGGTTAAAGTTAGGGTTAAGGTTCAAGTAAGGTTACATTTAGGTTTAGGGAACTTAGGGTTTTATAAACTTGGGGTTAGGGTTAAGTTTGTGATACAAATAGGATTATGGTTAGGGTTTAATCAGGGTTAGGGTTATGATTCAATTAGGTTAGGGTTACAATTTAATATGCATTATAGTTAAGAGTTACAATTAGAGTTAATGATAGGGTTAGAATTAGTATTGGGGTAAGAGTTAGAGTTAGAATTAGTGTTAACTTTAGGGTTAGGGTTAAAGGGTTACAATTAAATTATAACAAAATTGCATCTTTTAGATGTTATATAAATAGATATAAATTATTAATTTCATTTTCATTAACCTATTGATGATCTTTTTAATGGCTCTTGAATCCATTCAATGAGTTAAACATTTTTCAAATATAAACCTAAATGCAAAGACATAATAGAGCATCCATCTATTCGATCAACTATAATATTGATTTTTGACAATATCATAAATAATGTTTTTCCTTGGTTGGATTTAGTGGCCTATTCTAACTCTTAACTCTTAACTTTGATCCTAACCCTATTTCTAAAATTTACATTGATTTTAACAATAACCCTACAACTAACCCTAATTCTAACCCTAGCCTTAACCCTAACTCTAACAGTAATTGTAACTCTAACCTTAACCCTAACCTAACTATATAGATCTATATAAAATTCTAATACTAAAAATAATTCTAATCAAAGTTACAATTATGGTTAAGGTTAGGATTAGCATTATAATTGCGATTAGGGCTCAAGTAGGGTTAGCATTCAATTGGGATTATGGTTTGATTAAGTTTGGAATTCAATTTATGATCAATTAGGGTTAGCTATATAGTTTAATTAAGGTTATGGATAGGGTATGATTAGGGTTAGACTAAGGGTTCAATTGGGATGACATTTGAGGTTAGAGTTAGGGTTAGTGCAATGAAGGTTAGGGTTAGGGTGAGGGTTTAGTGTTTAATTAGTGTTCAATTAGGATTAGAGCTATTGTTAGGGTTGTACTATAAAGCTTAGGGTTATATTCAATAAGGGTTGAATTACAAATAGAGTTAATAAGGTTTAATTAGGGTTGGGATTTAATTAGGGTTAGGGTTCTATTAAAGTTATTGTTCACTTAATGTTAAATTCAAGATTATGGTTCTATTAGGGTTAATTAATGTTCAAGTAGGGTTACTATTAGGGATATGTTATAATTAGGTTTTAATTAAGATTCAATTATCGTTACAACTAGGATTCAATTATGCTTGATTAGGGTTAGAAAAGGGTTAATGTGAACAATTAGAGTTTATTATGATAAATGCTAGGATTCAATTAGGGTTAGGGTTCAAAGTTACAACTCAATTAGGGTTATCATAAAATTAGGGTTAGGGTTCAATTAAGACTTTAGTTAGGGTTTAATTAGGGTTAGGTATATATTTCAATTAGGGTTACTATTAGGGTTCAAGGTTAGGTATAATTTGGTTTAGGGGTAGGGTTAGGTTTAGGGTTAAATTAGGTTTAGGATTCAATTAGGGTTACTGTTCACGTAAGGTTAAATTATGGTTATGTTTTGGGTTACTATTCTATGATTAAGCTTGAGCTTAGGGTTACAATGGGGGTTGAAATAAGGTTATGATCAAGATTATTACAATTGGGGTGTAATTATGGGTTGATTAATGTTCAATTATGGTTACTATTATGGTTACATTACAATTAGGGTTTAATTAAGATTGAATTAGGGTTAAGGTTCAAATAGGGTTTGGCATGAATTAAAGTCACAATTAGAATTAGAGTTCAATTAGTGTTAGAGATAGGATTAGATTTAGGGTTCAATTAGGGTTAGCATGTAATTAAGGTTTAATTATGGTTAGAGTGAAATCTGGGTTAGGATTTAATTAGGGTTAGTGTACATTAGCATAAATTAAGGTTAGGCATCCATTATAGTTAGGGTAAGGGTTAAATTAGGGTTAGATTTTATTATAAACCTTGGGGTTCTAGTTATAGCTGGGCTTCAAATAGGAGTACAATCAAAGTTACAACTCACTTAGGGTTATGGTCAAACTATGAAACCTGAAACCTATTATAATTATAATCCAAATTCTAACCCTAACCATAATTCTACCCCTAACCCTAACATAATTCTCACACTAACTATGACCATAAACCCAACCTTAACACTAAACCCTAACCGTAATCATAATAATAAATCTAAACCAAACCCTAACCCTAATGCTAATCCTAACCATGATATAAACCATAATCCTAAATGCTAACTCTAATAATAACCCTAAATATATTAATTTATTCAATGTGTTACACACGCCGCAGCTGCTACTAGCTTATCTATCTTAATATATTAATCTATATATTATATGCTGAGAGATTTCATTTTCAAGGCGTATTTTTAAAATTAAAAAAAGAAAAAAAATACACCTCGAAAATGAAATCTCTCGGCGTATAATATATAGATTAATATATTAAGATAGATAAGCTAGTCATATAAAATAGCTATACAATATTTTTATAATACTCTCATTCATAAAACTAAATATTTTGCTAAAAATATGCTCTCATAAAAATGTTTGCATATTTCACCAAAATTTCTCAACTTTAAAAGAAAATTTCATGAAAATTTGACCAATTCTATTCCAAATTAAAACAAAGAATGAGGAACTTGTAGAGCTCACCTGAAGGCAAAATTCATGAAAATTTCACCAAATTTTCCCAAAATAAAGTAAAATCCATTTAAATTTAACCAATTTTTTCCTAGATAAAAGATATAGAAATAGAAAAGAAAATTTTACCCATTTTCCCAAACTTAAACGAATTTGTTGCAAGTTTCACCAATTCTTTTTACTAACTAAACACAACATTTAGGGATTTTTCACCATTTTTTCCCAAAATTGAAAAAATTTGTGCAAATTTCGTTTATGAAATTATTTAATCTAATCTCTGTGAGAAAGCCTTTTTTAAATTCTCTGTAGCTCCTTATGCATTCTTGGCTCCAAAAAAATCACCTAACGCATGAAATCTTCAGATTTTGTTTGCACAAAATCAATAATTATGCATAAAAGAATTCCAATTTACTCACCTAATATTATGCTCAAACAGGCAACGCTAACATAAACAGGGGAAGATAAATATGCAAGTAGTGTCGATTGATAGACAGGTTGAACAAGAGAAATCTATAGAGACAGTCAAAGGAAGTCGCACCACCATGAGGAACAAATAAGGTCGCAGAGAAACAAAGAGATCTAATATTTTGAAAGCAAATATAATTTTAGAAATCATACTTCCTTAAAAATTGAATAGGCGACATTTGAAGGATCCTGTGTGCTTGGTGGGCGCACAAAGGCATATCTTTTCACTTCTCTTGAGTGAGGCCTTGCAAGATGACGACGGAGGTAGCGTGCACAATTTCTCATAGTTAAATTCTTGCATCATCACCCTCTACCTGTGCGATGCACTTCATCTCTACCAGGGGAGTCCACCCTATTAACTGCAACACAATGCCATAAACCCGATTAATCCTTCAGACCTAAAAATTCCTAAAAACTGAAAGATTCTATTTATTATTTTTCTTTTACGTGCTTGGTTACAGGAACAAACCTTGGAGCTTGAAAGAATGTCACAATTTTTCAATTTTGAGCTGTGACTGGAACTGCATATAACGTCTAGATTTCAATTGGTAGCCATAAGCCAAAGTCCACTAGAAGCCAGAGTCCACAATGCTACTCTCCCAATGGCGCTCTCACCAAAATCATTTGAACACCAACCATTTAATTTTATAGCTCTTTCCACCTCCATAAATGTCACCTTCCACATTCGTGACTTTTCAAATCCCTCCACTGTTGACCCTTCATTTTCTTCAATTTGTAACTGGCACCATTTCTTTTTTATGTACTCAGGTCTTTTCCACCCCTGCTGTGACTGTAGAACGCCTCTCGGTGTAATTATATACTTATTTCTTTTACTGCCAATCATCAAATTGGGGAATTTAAACATTTGAGAGAAAATCACACCCAACCAATTAAATAATATTTTAAATTCATTTCCTTCAATGATCTCTAATTAAATCAAATGCAAATCGAATCCCACAGTCATCACAACTCCAAAAGACACTAAAATTTAACCATATAATGAACATGATTTTTTTGTCAAATGAAATGGAAAATAATGTCACTCAATTCCACCTCATCCACCATCAAAATAAACTGCAACAATGAATTGAAACCAAAATCAAAATGAACAACTTGTACTAAAATATTTTTGGTTGATGTCAATCACCAGTGCACCTAGATGCTCTTGCATTAGACAGTCAGGTAAGAAATTTGTGAGTTTGGGCTCACAAAATCGAGTTGAGCAGTAAAACTACTCTCCCAAGTTGTGAACAACTTACAACATACTCCCCTGCTATGATAGATGTCCCACAAAGTTTCTTTCTCCATCCTTTCCAATACTTTGCTAAACCATTCACCATATTCCTCCACCAAATCTGCCTTTCATTAATATTTCCTGTTGTGAAATGTCTCCCACTGTGGACTAAATTCCATTTCCAATGGTGATTTACTATCATCCTTCATTTTGTGGGACTCAAACTACCATGAATCATCCACCACCAAAATTATTCTCCCAATTTCTAACTCACCATTATACCTGCACATATATCCATATCCATATTATGGAAATCAAATATTTCCATCATCCCCTCATCCATGTTTACCTCTTCTTCTTCAAACTTTCCTTCTTGCATTTCAACACATTCATTAAATTTTTTTAGCACAATGACTTTCAACTCTTTCATGCTTTCTTTCGTTATTTTCTTCAAATTGAATTTATGCAAATTATCATATACTTCACAAGTGCAAGATTCAAGAAAACCGAAATTTACCTCATGTCTTTGTCAATTGTTGCAAATTTTATTCCTTCACTCTTAGCTACAACTTCCAATTTACTCTCTTTCATAACTTTAAAAGGCCATGTTTCAGCTGCAAACCCCCTCTTTTCTTCCTTTTTATCCTCTTCCTTCACTGTCCCAACTACTGCAGGGTGATCCCACAATAGTGGTTTACAATTTTTGGCCAAACTGGACACTGAAATATATTTTTAACTAAATCTTCACATTCGGGCACCTGTAGTAGCTAAACTGTGAGGAATTTGAAGATGATGCAAACTAGAGTCTCATCAAATTTTGTCTGTAGATTCTAAAAATATTTTTTTCAAAAATTTTGGAATCAGATTGCACTTCTTTTTCCATCTTCCACAAAACTGGTTTTTTTTCAAAAAACAACATTTTTAAAAAGTGACGCACACCGTATAATGCATAACTTTTTTTCCATGAAGGATAAAATTATAATTCTTTTGAATTTAGATTTGTAAGTCTGATATCTAGTGCTTCCACTTGGTTAGATAATTTTTTATTGAATATTTTTTCTTTAATCAAGTTTCAAAGTCAAACCAATGACAATTTAAACATAGTGCGACCGTATAACGCGTAAATTTTTTTGTATATATCGAAATTCAATTTTTTTTGTTGGATCAAGGACTTTAATATCTGGTGCACTCATATTTTTCAATTTTTTTTTGATAATCTGCTATTTTTCCACATGTGTAGAACAAATACCTTCATTTTCAATGAAAAAGCTATGTTTAATAAAACTAAAAAAACAAATACATAATAAAACCAAAACATATTAAAATTATATTCGTTGGATAACTCGTTCCGAGGACTACCTGATTCCAATTGGGTTCATGAAGTTTCCTCCATTTTCATCCTCAACCCGAGCTTCGAAGGGAAAAAATTCTAGCTCTTTTTGTGCCAGAGAGCAAGGAGGTGGGAAAAGGGGGTTTGAGCAAACTAGGGTTCATTCGAACCCCCTTTCAAAAAGGGGTTTTCATTGTTTTTTTGGCGGGATGGGGTCCAACTTTCATTTAACTGGTTCGCACGAACCAGGGTTCATTCAAACCCCAAAAACCAAATTTTTTGGTATGGGGTCATTTTTTGCCACTTTTCCTTCCTCACTCAAATTGTAAACCACTTTTGTGGGTTTACCCTGCAAGCTTTGGCATGTTTGCAAAACACATTTTATCTTCTTACAAGTCCCTCAAATAGTGCTTCCTAGAAACAAAACAAACATTGGAGTTGCTCCCTGCTTCCTCTTCTCTATCCTTCAAAGGATTTAAAATATATTCTTTTCTATCCTTCTTTATGGCATATGTATTCAATCTACCATCATGAACAAATTCTCTATCAAATTTCCACAATCTTCCCAAAAGAACATGACATGTATCCATTGGCATCACATCACACATAATTTCATCTTTTTAATTACCAATTTGAAAACTTACCAAACATTGCTCATTCACCAACAAATAATGCTCTGTTTGCAACCATGAAACTCAATATGGGCTGGAATGTTTGGTTCTCTTCATTTTCAGCTTGTCTACCATTTCCTCAAATACTATGTTGTTGATACTGCCACTGTCCATAATGACCTTGCAACATTTCCCACTCACCTTACACTTCATTCAGAATAAATTTCTCCTTTGAATAGGCTCTGATTTCTCCTCGTCCAGATTCAACAAAATCCTTCAAAACATCAATGATTCTCCTTCTTTGGGATCCTCTCCATGCCTTGGTGAAGTCTCAACTTTATTTTTAGCCTGTGCTACATGCACTCTTGCCTCTTTTCCCTTTCCTTCGTCATGCTGGATTTTTTGACATTCAAATGCACGATGTCCCATTTCCCCACATTGGAAACATGTACCACTAAAATTTCTTCCTCTTCCACTAGATTGATGTCTTCTTTAGAAGTCCCCTCTTCCTTTATCTTCTTGCTTCATCTCATTTATTTTTGTAACCTTTACCATTGCTGGGCTATTCTCTTTCACATGAAAATTTGCCTCTACCTTGGGAATTTTTTTGTTACCTTGTAATTTTCTCTTTCGCCTTCAATGTATATTGATATGCCTCTTCAACACTAGTTATTATTATCATACTCATTTCATCTTGAATAGAATTATGCAACCCATTTACATACCTTGATACCTTCTCTACATCATCTTCCACATTTCCACCTCATATGTTCAACTTATAAAACTCCTCTGTGTACTCTTGTACATTGTTCTCCCTTTGTTTCATATTATGTAACTTTCAGAATAAATTTATTTGATAATATGCAGGAAAAAATTTGCCTTTAACTTCGTCACCATCCTCTCCCAAGATTTAGTTTTATCCTTACCTCTTCATTGCCTTTCGTTTTGCACATGATCCCACCATAGGGAAGCATGCCCCTTCAATCTTGTGCACACGAACTTAACACATTTTGGGTCTTCAATCAATTAATAATTGAAGTATTTCTCCATCTTTGAAATCCAATCGATCAAGTCTTCAAGATTCAAATTCCCCTTGTAAATAGGAGGGTCCAATCAAGATTTACTACTAATCTTTGCCATCACTTTTAGAAATATTCTCTCTGCCACATTCTCTCCTTTATCTTCCAAATCAATTTCAGGGGCTTCTAATTCATCTTCATCCTCACTAACATTTACCATAGGTACTCCTCTTCACTGCACCATTTTCATCACATCTATTCTCATTGTGATGCTTCTCAACATCTCCATGATGATTGCATTGTCATCATTTCGTGGTCCTCTCCACCCACATCCTTAGTATGCCATGTTGGTTCCATCTGCAGTTGTAGGTCTTCTCTCTTTCAATTACCTACAACACCACCTCTCAAGGTATTCCAACCACGGTCACAAACCTCTCAAATGTTTTTCGGCTTTGATACCAAATGATGTAGATCAAAATTTTAATGGTTTCTCAAAAAATTAAATTTTGTAGCTTAACAAAATTCATATTAATTTCTTCATTATCCAATTAACATAGTCAAATGGAAACACAAAAATCAGAGACAAATTGAAGTGTTTTATTTATTGATTCTTAAACTATTTATAGGCAAGTACATTTTATCATCTACAATTCTTAATTTCAAATTTATACTCTTTCAATTCTCCATTTGAATACTATTCTACTTTTGGATTCTTGACATTTCCAATTCGGTATATTTAATCCTTCAGGATAACTCTACCACTCCACTTTCATTCATCTTATACCTTCTTCAAATTTGCAGCCTGTAGTGCTCTCCTCAACCAAAATATCAAACTCATTTTAATCATTATTTCCTCTTTCCCAACCATGACCCATGTCCTCTTTGCTTTTCTTACACTAAATGTTTTATTTTGGAAGTTTATTCTAGATTTTTTTTATTTCCTCTACTAATTCTTCAACCCCATGCGACCTCCTCTCCTTCACTCCCCTTTTATCATTCCTTATCTCTCCTTTTTAACTGCCGTGTCCCTCTATCCTTTCACTCTCCTGTGTAGACCTATATTAGATGTTCCTCAATTCACTTTCATTGAATTTATTCCCCTACTCAAACCCACACCTCACTCTCCATCTAATTTTTTATCCTTTATATCTCTCCCTCAACTATGCACACCATTTTCTTATATTTTTTTCCTTGAAATTTTCATTTCATTCTTAATTTTAAACCAGATTTTCCTAGCGTGACCCCTTGCATTCATCTTTTCTTGTGAATTTTTTTTGCAAAGCCTTTTCAGGTTGTGACCCCCTCAATGCCCCTCAATCTGCATTTTTAATATTCTTTCTTTTACTTGGAAATTTTTCCTCTACACTTGCTACCTCAACTCCTCCCATTCAACATCAAATATTATTTCATTATATATATTTTTAAACCGCCTTCCACATTATACTCTTCATTGAAACCATTTTGTATTCCTTGTAACCCAAAAATTAATTATATACTTATTTCTTTCACTACCAATCATTAAATTTGGGAATTTAAACAACTGAGAGAAAATCACATCCAACCAACTAAATGAAATTTTAAATTCATTGCCTTCAATGATCTCCAATGAAATCAAATGCAAATTGAATCTAATGGTCACCAAAACTCCAAAAGAAAGTAAAAATTTAACCATATAATGAACATGACATTTTTTGTCAATTGAAATGACAAATAATGTTACTCAATTCCACCTTAATTGACCATCAAAATAAACTGCAACAATGAATTGAAACCAAAATAAAAACAAACAACAATTGAAATATTTTTGGTTGATGTTGTTTTCCAGTGCACCTGGATGCTCCTGCTTCACCTTTATGTGATATCCTATCTTGAAATACACTTATGTATTAGAAGCTTGCAATTTATGTATGATGATCCATTCACTCCTTTCACCACCTTTGAGGATATTCCTCAGACCTTAGGACCTTCATTCACTTATCTAGTTCCAACCTCCACTCTTGACCCAAAACCTTGCATCTCCCATTATTATATATTTCTCCACTTCAAACCCCTATATTTCCTCTAGATCACTTTCACCATCCCCCATGCTCCCTTTAGATGTTGGATGCTACTATTTTTTTCCAAGTGTACAGATGCACCAACATTTTAGAAGTTCATAGACCTCCATATATACTGATAGGATTGTTGTGATCCCAATGTGCCATCAAGAAAAGTGATGATTAGTTCACAAAATTACCAATGCTGACACAAGTTTTAATTTGTCCATAACTAATGATGGAGGTTTTAGATTGGAAACATCAAAGTGCCACTAAGTTCCAAAATGGTATTTTTTTGATAGGTTTCAAAGGCATTAATATTTCAAAAGATTTCCAAACTTCCCAAAATGCTAATAGAGTTTGCCACAACTTGAAAATGTTGACGTTCCCTCCTAGTCATCCCTACCTACCTCCTTGCATGACCCAGGATTTTGCGATAACAAAAATTAGTTCTTCCATATTCCAATGGTCCTTAGATATGTTATAGGGTGACCATATCATGAATTTTGTAGGCTCTACCTTGCCCTGCACACATACACTGAAGGATTCCATTAATTATACTAGAAATGGCCATGATCAGAAAGAAGAAGACCTCCACATGCCTTAGGGTACTAATGGACACCTCTGAGGTAGGATTTTATTTATGAGAGAATGGTATTGATGATGTGTTTATGTGTGGGTGATCTTTACACTTACAAGCGACCATGGTTATTCTCTTAAAACTATTCAATAGTATTAAATGATATATATTTATATATTTTCATTATTCAAAAGAGGGAAAAAAGGTTATAGAGCTAAGAATAAGACAAAATGGTTGCCAAGATATTAGTGTTAATCTCCAACAAAGGATTTAAGGAATTTTCATATTGTAATGATCTGGGTTTCATCCAAAGGTGTAACAAAGTGTTGTAATCATAAAAGAATGAGTTAAATATGCAAACTCAATATATTTTGAATGTCTCCATGTGTATTGTGTATATTTCTAAATATTCAATAAGTATTCTTAGCCATATTTTTGTGACTTGAGTGTTAATCTTGATTAGTTTGTCATCTGGATGTCTAAAAAATACTTGTTAATATTTTTCAAGGTATCTTTTCAAACTAATACAAAGAATATGTGGGTTTATTGATGGATAAATAAGTTATGTTCATATTGATATTGTAAATTTTTTATTTATTTTCTTACTTGCATGCATATATCCTAGCTTATGTGTGAAGTTAAAAAGATACAATCTTTAGTGGTATCTTGATTAAGGTTCTACTTAGGGGATTCCAATTATTGCATTATTTAATGTATAAAACTTTTACTCTATTCATCTAGTTGGATATAGGAACTCGTTTCCTTCAACCTCAACCTCTCATCATACAAATACACTAAACAACTAAATCTCAACTTCATTTAATATTACATGTTGATTACATCTCACTCACTTATATGTACAAATATTCATAATATCATTAGAGGTTGTTAAAGCCATATTTTTAGATACTCTACACAATTGTTTATTTTCTTAATGAAGATGCAAAACCTTGCATTGTCAAACCAACATACAAATACTTAGTGGCATAGAATGAGTTTACTATGCATTAGATATGTTTTATGTCAAGGTATTTTTCCATTTCCTATAGTTGTATCTAGTACAAAATCTCGTAGAAGCCCCCCTTGGTCTAGTATATCCTAACGTTGAAGGTCTTACCCACCTTAGTAAATTAGCCATAGTTTCCCTACCTAATCATAATTTTGAAGTCTTTTTCTCAATTTTGACACCCTTGTTGCCTAGGGAAAGGTCTAACTTTAGGGGTTTGGGAACCAAAAAAATTAAGCACTGATAGATTTAAGATAAAAATAAAGTGTTCATGGATCAAAACATGAATTAATGTCAAGGGAAAACACCATAAATATATTTAAAGGCATGAAAGGGAATAAGACAAGAATATTCAAGTAGATCACCATCAAGTTAGGAGATGTTCTCCAAATATCATTGATCTAAAGTAATATCAAATGTGGGGTTGTTAGAGGAGGTGGATCAGGTGAAAAACTTAGAAGAAATAAATTAAAGGTTACTTGTGAGATCAATGCACCTCAAAGGATAAGAAAACTAAAGTTAGTTATAAGAAATAATTTCAAGTATCTTTCATAAGTACAATTGAATCTAGAGGCTTCTTTCCTTTCTTTCCTACGATTATACTCCTTCCCCTCCTACATATTCTAGGTAATTATTTAATTATTTTTGATTAGGGAAAAAGAAGGTTTTGATGGGATCCGAAACCCATTACAGAATGGTTTTGAAGGGATCCGAAACCCTATCAAAGTAAATCATGTTGCTTACAAGATAATATACATACCAACAACAACCCAAACAATAGCTGCAACAAGAAAAACAAGACAACATAGGCTACATTAGAAAATAAAGCAAGGGAACAAGATCCCTTTGCAACTAGGTTTTAATCGGGACCATAAACCATTAGGTACACAAACATTTCCTGCATCAACTAGGCATTATCAAACCGACTGCTCAGGGAAGACACCACCGAGCCAAGAGAGACAACCAATTTAATGGTGTAGAACACCATCAAATCCAACAACCCCACCTCAATAAGGGAGTTAGAGAGCACAACTGAACACTGAAGCACATCAACAAACTTATAGTAGCACCCCACCAGAATCACCAGCCCTAACTCTATCTTAATAGGAGGAAGCTCTCCTCTATAGGAGAGGAAGAAATGAGAGCCCAAACCTCCAAAGTCTTCACTTTTCTACCCACACATGCTCCACCTCGATAGGAACAAGTAGAAGAGAGAAGAAGTCCCCACCAAATCTACAACACCCACCTCCACCTCAATAGAAGAGGGCTCCACCTCAATGGGAGTAGTCTCCACCTCCATGGAAGATGCCAACTATAGATTTAGAGAGAAAAATTCAAAAGGAAGCACAGTCACAACCACCTTTGGCATATCAAGATACCGAGCCCAGAAAGAGGAAGAATGCATTTCAACCACTAGAATAAAAAACCAAAAATCTTGAGCCTTGAGAAAAAGAAAAGAAAATAGCTCAGTCCACGAGAGACCCTTGATCCCAAAAAAAAAAAAAGGAACTAGGAGTCTTGTAACAATAGAACACCACAAAGCCAAAACCAAGGCCAAAACTACTTTGAACAAAGTCCATAAACATAGGATCCTTTAGCCAATACAACAAATCAACCCTCAAAAGATAAAATAATCCCTTCATAAGAATACTCTTCACCATCTTAGGGAGGATCATGACCCGATGGTCACACAAAATAAACTTCACATCTAAAATTGTAGAAGCACCCTCTTCAAGCCCACCAAACCTATACCTAGCAACAAGAGCAACATAGGAAAAGAGAGCCCAAACCTGGCCCAAAAGGGACAAAATGGATAGAGCCCACAAGGGAACCCACCAAAATCCAGAGGACCCAACAACTAAGTCCTTCCAAGAGTAGAAGCTCATTTGCAAATAGAGGAAATAAAACCCCAACACCTAAAGATCTTCCACCAAGTCCTGGGGTTGAGTGCCATGCTAAAAAAACACAACAAAAGAGCTCCAAAAGAGTCATTCCCACTCAGA
Organism: Sequoia sempervirens; assembly: GCA_007258455.2. Classification (NCBI taxonomy): domain Eukaryota; kingdom Viridiplantae; phylum Streptophyta; class Pinopsida; order Cupressales; family Cupressaceae; genus Sequoia; species Sequoia sempervirens. The sequence continues at coordinate 151,930 of VDFB02262256.1, read as the reverse complement.
GAGACCTGCACACACTAGTGAAGGGCAGCCTAAAAGCCACACACAACAAAAAATGTGACACAGTCACAAGAGAAGGAGACGCCAATGATCGAACACAAGGGCGATCCCTCCACCTCATCCACAAATGCCTCTTCAAACACCAATGATGCCAAAAAAACCAAAGCCAGAGGACCCACAAAAACTGGCTAAAGCTTCAAATCTAGCCAACACGTGAGCCCAACCTCCCACGCAACAACAACAAGACAAAAACCAAAAGGCGCACCCTCAATAGGCCAAGCTTCCTTCAAAGCCAAAAAATCTACATTCGAACCATCCTCAACATCATCACCATCAATCGAGGATTTCAAACTTCCTTCCCCAGTATGCTTCCCACCCGCTCCTGCTCTCACCATAAATTTTTTTATGATATTAAGGGTATGAGCGTTTGGTTGTTAGCTCTATAGGAAAGAAGCCCCAACATTTCACTAAAGGGTCTCCCCTTAACACCATGAAAAATTAGTCGCAATTGTTGATGTGGTAGGGAAAGACCCCGCGGGGTTTGCACCTTGGTTGTTGGTCCTACAGGAAAGAAGCCCCACCACTTCACCAAAGGGTCACCCCCTAATCCTTTAATTATTGTTCACCCTATTGATGAGTATTTTTTGCAGATCACAACGTAAACATAATTTAAAGTAATATGTCTCTCTTGAAAGGAAATCTAACCTCTAAGATTCAGAAAGATTACCCCAAGGCTTCGATATTCAGGTCATGACTTCGCAAAAATGACTCATTGGTTTAATGTTTTGTTGTTTAACAAGGGTCCTTATGATTACCTCGATGAAGTTTGAGAAATAAGGGTCTTGAAGGGGCTAAATGTCGATATGAAACCCTAATTGAATTTAGAGGTCTAAGATTTGGAAATAGTCCTCAACATCTGATATTGCACTTTGTATGATACTATCTTCCTAAATAACTCAAATTTTAAATAAAATTCAAAAGATATGGTAAGAAGAGATTAAGTTAAGAAACCCTAAGGATAATGCAAATAATGATTTGGTACTTTAGATAGACAGATCCCTCATAAAACCAATTCTTGTTTAATCGGAGATTAACTCACAATGACACAAGAACAATTTAATCTTCAAAGGTAATGGAAGATTTTTAGATCATTAACATTCATATAAATACCCAATTCTAGTGCAACTTAAACAAATCTTCACAATTGAATTAATATAAAAAAGGTTAAAACGTACCATGCAAAAAAACTTACAATAAACAAGTTATAAATGGTATGAACCATAGATCTATCAAATATCTTCACACTTCATCATCATCATCATAATTGAACTCTATCTAATATTGAAGAAAAGGAACCATGCAAATATAAGAAATCCATAAGTGAAACACCAAAAATTAATGCTTTGTTTGTATTAATTTCAAAATGTCTGGTTACAACAATTATAATTTCAACAACCCTTTACAATGAGAGAATACTACCCTTTATAGGCAAGGTCAACAAAACCTAGGATATAATCAATGGCAAAGATCATCTCAACACCAAGGGTCAAGATTACATTGGAATTTAATATTTGGAGTGCATTAAATATAATTATTTTATCTCCAAATAAATTAGTTACAAGACCTCCTTGGGATATGTAAAAGTACAACATATTACATTAATACAACTACTTCATCATTAAATTATAATTACAAAATCCTAGGAAATCTAGGGCACAAGTTCTAAAAAATAATCCTTTGAATACATCCAAAAAGTGAGCCAGCTGGTGCCCATAATTACAAAAAGTTTTCATCAATCACACTTCTACCTTCAAATTTTTCTTTGATGGTGAACTTAACAAAATTTGTCAAGATAGGAGTGACCTCATCATTTGGTGAACTAGCTACAATTTGAACTTTGTAGCACTAGATGTTGTAATGATCAATCAATTGATGATGTAGAGCCATCTAGGAAGCCTTCTAATTAACAAAATTTTGGATTTTTACTAACGTTTGGGCAGCCCAATCCATACAATCCAAAGATAAGTCATCAGATGAATCTTTATAAATCTACAACCTCCATTGCTACTTCAAAATTTGATCCTTCAACTCTCCTATGGGGTCAACTTCTAACTTAGTCGACTCCTTCAAAAATTGGCCACAAGAGCCCAATACTTCTTTTATTTGGCTACTAATTTTACACACTTATTGCTCAATTTGACACACTATTTCTCTTCAAAATTTCATAGCATGCATCCAATAGTGAGGTTCCTTGAGCTTTCTTTACTTAGGATACCCTCTTTCATCAAAAAATTGTTAATCAATTTCTAAATAGCCTCTAATTTGGGAAACACTAGGCCATGGTATTTCTCATAACTGGTGCAATCCTTGGATAGCTTATAGAAATCTTCCTTAAGAATAAGAAAGTTATTATGCAGTTGCATGGCAACATCAATTGTCTTATTACTACTATAAAAAATATGCTTCAACCAACTCTGAGAAGACTGAGTCCATGACCTCATCTTCTCCATTCCATCCACTTCATCTTTAGATAAGACCACTGGAATCACCCTTTTTTCTTGATCACTCTGGATTAGAATGATCGAATGTTGTATGAAGGTAGTGATATCTACCACATGGGATCTCAGCTCAGCCTTGGTGGCCTCATCTTTATTCATTTTATGCACTATATTGGTCATTGATCTCTAAAGCTCATCTATCTCTTGGGCTCTATTGTGGGGCCAAGGTTGATGGTTAAAATATTAAACTCTCCAAGAAAAATGTTCTTGCTATCTCTGTCCTCCATGGGAGTGGCCATGTACACAATTATGGAGCCTAAGGCATCCTTAGTCATATGAGACCTTATTTTTTCCTTCTTCCTTTCCCTTATATTTTCTATCCTACTCAAGATAGCCTCTAAGTTCAGCTCAATAACCTTTATTATGGGATTTTTTTTCTTTTACTGCTCTTCCAACCATGAGGAGGAAACAATCTTGTCAACATCGGAATCTATTTGAGGAGGAGGAGAAGCCTCATTTTGAATGTTTTCTATATTTACATTTGCTTCACTTATAAATTTCTTCTCTATCTCAAGTTTAATACTCGAGTCTTCTTCTAATGGCTTTTCTTGTTTAGTGAAAACTTGTGCCTTTTCTTGAACAACTAAGTTAACCATATGTTATTCTTCTTTGTTTTACTAACTTTATAATAATTTATCAACATTTTCCATGGTTGGAGGTTCTAACATCTCTTGTGAAGTAGGAGGAGGGGTATCTTCAGCCAATTGATTCAACAAGGATCTGTTGACCTAAGAGAGCATGGTGGCAACTAGCTCCTTGGGCATGTGGGAAAGGTGGGCAACGAAAGTTTGTGGGAGGTATAAGAAATTAGAGGGAAGAGAAACATATTGAATGGTAGAGGAGATAGTGGACATGGTAAATTGAGGAGAAGAGATAGAGGAAGGGGAAGCATGAATTGAAGGAGAAGGGTTGGGATAAGAGTAAATGGTGATGGGAGAAATGGAGGGAGTGAAGATGTAAGTGGTGATATCCAAAAATATATATGGGAGGAGGTGAGGCAAAGATGGTAAGTGAGATGGTGGATGCAAGAGGAGATGTGGAGATGGGAGGAGAAGGTGGATAAATAGAAATGAAAGGAGAGAGAGATGGAGGGGAATCCTTTTGACCTTTGGTGACTTTCTCAGCTTTAATTGTCTTTACCCTCCTATCCTTTTTGGTTTGTATCTTGGCTCCTTCTATAGGCTCAACCTTCCTCTTGTAAACTCTAGGTTTGGCAGTAGGCTACCTTTCCTCTTCTTTGGTTTTCTTTTCCTTTCCCTTCACTTTGGAAGATGTTCGTGCTTCTTCTCTCGTTGATTCTTTACCTTGATCAATATCTTCTGTCACATGCTCTTCTTCTTCATTAGAGGAGTTTTTATCTTCCTCTACTTGTTAAAATGTTACTTCTACTCCTTGATCCATGAGAGAAAAAGTTTGGGCCTCTACCCAGCTCCTGGTAATCCTTAGGACCGACCTAGTCACAATATTGAGGTCTGTAACTATTGAAAAACAATTTGAAACTAAGATGAAATATTAGCTTATGTATGCATATTCAAAAATGAAAATAAGATTACCAAATAATATTATATGTATGTGATTGCACATTCACCATAGTAGAAAAATTAGCAAATAAACATGACACCAAATTTATATGGAGAAACCCTTTCGGGAAAAAACCCCACACAAGAAAAGAGGTCAAGTATATTAGTTATCTTCAAAATAGAGATACACCACAATACACTTCCTTTTTGATCTCCTATAACCCATATTATTCCATACATCTACAAATAACACAAGATGAAACTACCATCTCATGGCTCCAATTTATAGAACTTATGGGAGACAAAACCACAATGGTAAATTTAAACAAGAGGTGACAAAACCACTTACAAAAGCCCATGCCCCTTTCTTTGAAGACCAAGAGACATGATACTAAATTAATTAATATGCACAAGGCTTCAACATGGGTGCCTAACCCATATCCTCTTCATCTTCTGCCATTCAAGATGCTCTAATGACTATTCAACTTCCAGATGGAGAACCAATGGGCACATGTTTCCCTCCAAACTTGGGTGCCCCACTCAAGACCCTTCACATTCCCAATGCACATGCTTAGGAGGGATATTTTTTCCTCTAGTGATGTGTAACCTCCACCAACATTCAATTTCCTATTGAAAATATCATTACAATATGCCAATATTAAATGAATTTCTCACATGTGCCCTAGGACACTTTCCAAGAAACATGGAGACTTAAAAATGACATAGGTTTGCAAGGTAAATGTCACCTAACCTTACATTATCCCACTTGAAATTATATATTGCAATTACATCCAATAGATACAAATATAAATCAAGTATAATGATCAAGGCTCATGGCCTTCCTGCACCAAGATAAATTATCTGTATTCACTAGCTTCATAAGAGAATCTGAAACATTCTCCAAAGTGTTAATATTATCAATCAATAAATTACCATTCTCAACTTTTTCTCATAAAAAATATATTGAGCATCAACATTCTTAGTATGAGAATGATACATAAGATTTTTGACCAAAAAATAATACTCTGACTGTCATATCCAATCATCACTATCCTGCAATCAAAACCAATGCTATTACCAAGTCTTTGTAACCATACCACCTCCTTAGAGGCATGTGTAGCAGCTATATACTTTTATTTAGTGGTGGAAAAAGAAACTATAGGCTTCCTCTTACTCATCCAAATAACTTTCCCAATCTACATCAATAAACCCTTGTATGTCCTGACCACATCATCAATACCATGATAAACCAAATAGTAATCTGAAGCACCACACAAATATCTAAACACCCTCTTAATAAAATTCCAATTCTCTTTACCAAGGTTAGACATAAACCTACTTAGAACTCCCACTGCTTGGACTATTTCTAGTCTAGTGGAAACCATTGCATATATTAAACTACCAACAACAATAGCATAAGGAACCTTATACATATCTTCAAAATCATCATCAAAACTAGGACACATATCTAAGTTCAACTTAGTACCAACTGGAAATGGAATATTAAATGACTTACAATCATGTATATTAAACCTTTAAAAAATTGTATCAACATACTTACTCTGACTTAACCAAAGATTTATGTGATCTCGATCTCTACTGATTTCCATCCCAAGAATAAATTTTATAGCCCCCAAGTCCTTCATATCAAAGGTTCCAAAAAGTGGTGTCTTGAGCTCCCTAATCATCACCTTGTTGTTACCCATGAATAACATATCATCAACATACAAGACAATAATTAGAATCTAATCATAAATAACCTTAATATAAACACAATGATCCTCTTTTCTCCTAAGAAAGACCAACTTCAATACAAAAGTATCAAACTTCTGTTACCACATCCTAGGTGTCTATTTCAAACCATACAAATATCTCTTCAACCTGTAAGCCAATTATTCTTTTCCTTTCACAACAAAACCATCAGGCTATCATAGATAAATTTCCTCATTAGGATCCCTGTGCAAGAAAGAAGTTTTAACATCCATTTATCTATCTCAAAATCATAAGCAACAACAATAGATAATAGGAATATAATAGAAGTTAATTTAGCAAGATGAGATAAAATTTCACCAAAATCAACTCCCTTTCTCTAGGATTATCCATTAGCCACTAATTGGGCCTTGTATCACATTAGCCGATCGCTTGCACCAAATTTATTTTTTAAATACCCACTTGCAACCAATGGGATTCCTTCCTTTAGAAAAAATAACAAGATCCTAGGTATCACAACTATCCAAGTCCATCATCTCCTCCTACATGGCCTGCAACCAAGACTTACTTTACTCCAAAGAGAGAGCCTCCAGGGCTAAGAGATCTAGGTTCATTGTCAGTACTCAACATAGGAAATACACAATGATAATTTGATGGGATATACCTATCAACTGGATTTTGTTGCCTTGTGGACCTCCTCAAGGTAGGAGTAATGGGATCTACTTGTTCTTCTTCTTCTGTGTTCTCATCTTGCACATAATTTGAACTATCAGAGCCCTCTTCTTCTTCTCCATCCTCAGATCCATCTAATTATTTTTCCACATGTGCATCTTCTTTCTTCTCAATATTTGTCTCGAAGTGCATTGTCTTTGTCTTATCTTTCTCCTATGGTTTGTTCTCCTGAGTAAGCTCTAAATTTTGAGAATGTTTTTGTGGTGCTTGGTTTCCAAGTGCTTTTGAGAAAAAAATGAATAAACAAGAAAAAAGTGTGGTTGAGAGGTGTTTAGTGTAGCAGAGTAGTGATCTAGTGTTGCTTCACATTTCTTCATGGTTGAAGATCTACCTATGCAATTCAGATATGTTGTTCCTGGAGATGTTATATCCAGAGTTTTAGGTTCTGGATCATCATGTAGAGAAATTTGTGTTCAACAGTATGTGAATTGTGTATTGCAGTGATGTCTGGGAGAAATGGTTTTACTCCACATTTCTCTGTAGTTTTGTTTTTGGTCTTGTTGTTCTAGAAGCATGCTTATATTGCTCATATCTATCTTTAGTATAAGTTGTTTGAAGTGTGATACTTTTCAAGGTTGGATTCATGTGTTACAGTATGAGGAAATTTAACTGAGTGTACATGATGAGTATGTTCTTTAGGTGAAAGTTGTTGCGAAGGAATTTTTTGGACTTAGGGTGTTTATGGAATATTCTAGATTATGTTCAAGTGATGTATGTTGTTCGTGAGTCGTCTTTGGATCAAAGGAAGTGTGTAATTAATTGTTTAATGTGTTTACACAAGTTCGACCGACCTTTGGTGTTTACACTAATTGTGGATATGCTTTGGTGTTTGTGGAAGCATGGTATAGCGTGTATGTCTGTAATTGGGTTCAAGTTAAGGTTTGGTGTGGTTAGCTTTCATTCCTTTCCATCGCGAGAATTCTTAGTGCTAACCTATTTTGAATTTGCATGGTTGAGGAGCATAGCCAACCTTGTCAATCATTTTCAAGGTTGAGGATGGTATAAATGAGTGTTCAGTTGATGGAGAGTGGTGTGGTGATGTGTGTGATACGAAGTGCAGAGTTATGAAGTGTGAAAGTGTGAAATGCAGTGCGAGCTTTAATGTGTTGGAATACTAGAAGCAGTGAGCAGAAGGTGCCTACATTCTTCAGAGAGGATACAAATGTACTGGTGATGTTGTGATGGATTTTCCTATTTCTTTGAGATGGATTTCTCATTGTCACATTCTTCTTTCTTCTTTTCTATAATCTAGCAATGAGCCCTTCTTTCTTTTGGGTAGTGAGCCTATTGTATTCACTGTTTTAATTACTTTATATTGTGAGGTAATCCTCACCATGGTTTTTCCCTTCTTGGGTTTTCCACATAAATTTGGTGTTCTCATGTGTTTGGATGTGTTTGCATTATTGTTTCTTATGTTTACATTCTACTAATGCATGATAATGGTTTAATGGTTGTTAAGGGTTTAAGGACTAATGCAAATCTAAATGTTAATGAGGGTTTTGATATTTTAATGTACAACTGATTCACCCCCCTCTCAGTTGTCTTGTGCATTCAACAAAGTCATTCTCTTCTAAGGAGAAGAGATTCCTGAAGAATGGGAAAATTTGATTTTGCACTTCCTCCTGATTATTTATCAAGGTTTCACCTACCAACAAACACTCAATTTCCTCTTTTATATTTTTCTTTTAGGAAGTTGAAGAAGAATCTCATTCCTTTATCTTCATTACTTAGCCAATTCAATTTAGCTCTTTTCTTTAAACCTTGAAATTTCCTAGTTTGTAGCTTCCTCAAATCACTCTTGCATTTAATTAGTTCTTTATTAAGTTCTTCCTTTGTTGGGTCTTCTTGTAGATTATCTTCTAACCCAAGCAACTTTTCTTGGAGCATATTTTCAAATTTCTTATAGTCTATCATTTTTTTCTCCCTATAGTTTGGAATAACAAGGCCCAACCCCTAATATTTGTTAGTGTAGGTTTTTATTTTCCTAGTGGGATATTTAATTTTCCCTTAGTTATAGGTTTTTCCTATAAATTTATTAAGCTTGCTTAGGATAATAAAGTGAGTTAATCATTTATTAAATAGGATACAAATCGTTGCTTTGTCCTTCATCCTTTAAGGGTGGATTATTTACTTCTTCATCACTTTATTTAATGTTGGTGGTTATTAGTGGTCAATTCTCATTGGTTGATTCACCACCTTCATCCTCTCCTTAGTTATATATAAACTCACTGCCTAGCTTTTGTTTTTCATCTTAGAAGCTCTTAATACAATTTTGTCATCTTGACATTGCATAATCTCTTGGAGTTCTAGTTTGCATCATTTATGTTTTTCTAGTTTATGTAACTTTTATTTTATCTTAAAAAGTTCCTTGGGTTATTCAATCTATTTTAGATTGATAACATGGTATTAGAGTTTTTTTTTGAGAAATCTAAGTTCTTAAGACTCCTAATTGAGAGATTGAGATTTTCATGTAAAAATCTTGTCAATTATTGTATGCTCTTCTCTTGCATTTAGAATGATTTGGAGAATCAGAAAGGGTTTATAAAGATTTAATAACCTCTTTATATTGCATGTGTTTTGTGAGATCTAGGTGATTGTAGCATTTTTTGTTATACTAGAAGATTTTTTTTACTGTTTCAATGTGTCCAAAAGGCTCAAGAAAGTCAAGATTAGCTTTTGTTTCATCCAAATTGGAGATCATTTGACAAAGTTACAAACGAGGGTTTGAAGCTCAAATCTAGTGAATATATTTTTATAGTAGTTTTGGCCAAAAAGTACCTTGCCATTGCGTTTAAGAGGTTGAGGAGATGAATTTTGACATATAATTTTCCCATATTTGGTGTCGGGAGTCACCGAGGCAAAAAAAATTTCCTAAGAGGGTCGTATGACCCCCTAGTCGTAGGTCATTCAAATTTATTTTAAAAAAATCTTTTTTTTAAAAAATTTCGGTCTATTTTGTTAAAAAATTCAAAAAAAAAAGTAGCACTTTAAAACAAAGCACTTAACCCTTTTTTTTTTAGCACTTAGCACTTTTTTTTAGCACTTAGCATTTTGTTTTAGTGCTTATTAAGCATTGGAAGCATCAGGGTTTTAAACTCCCAACCTTGATAGACTCCAAAAATCCACCAATGGCTAAGGCCTTTGGGCCTTAAGCCACCTACAGAGTGGCTAGGCCGCACAACTTTTAAACTACCAAGAGGAAATATAAATTGCTATCGGCTCTAGTAGTAACCACAACATGTGAAAAAAGATTTAACCACTAGTTAAACATAACTACCAACCACTGCAGCTCCACTCAGATTGTCATTGGTGACACCACCCAACAAGCACCAGGGGGCCACCAAGGCCCTCCAATAGGCCAAATTGGGCCTTTTTCAAACTTGCATAACTTTTTTCCATGGTGTCAGATTTTAAAAAATGAGATATCGCCAAAAAGATGGAGATGGCAAATTTCCATCCACAAATGTATTTACAATATATTTTACCATTTTTTTCCAAATATTTTAGGATGTAGTTGTTTGTTTCTAATTTCTTCACAAGCCATAACTTTCCCCATGGTGCTCCAATTTTCAGAAATGAATAGGTGTTGGAAAGGTGGTGAAGAGTACTACATAGATATAAGGCTAATTTTTTCATATTTCATATTAGGTTCATTTTGTATCAGAATTTGTAATTTTGGCTATTTTGAGCCTATTGAGCACTGTATCTTGGAAAATACTTTGTAAACACATTAAACTATGAAGTTTCAACCTTATAATATTTGGCGATATATTTTTTGATACTAGTGAAAATAGTGGGGGTGTTCTTAATTTTCTTGTGTTCACTTTCTTTCCACACTTTATTTTGCATTTCTTCATCATGGCTTGAACAATATTTCTTATTCTAATTGTATACAATTATTTTGAGTAGAATTCTAAAATGCAAAATCACTTAAGAAGTCTTGGTTTTCATAGAATAACAATGAGATTAGAAAATGAACCTACTAAAGATAAAGAAAAGCGTAAGTAGTTGAATAGATGTGATGAAGCATTCTGTTTGTCTGTACTTTTTGATTTGCACTTTCATATTGAATCTTTGAATGCTCCAAATGAAATATGGAAAAAGCTAGAAACTCTTTTTGGAACTCAAGATTCAATGAGGGGTCATATGTTGGAAAATGAACTAATGAGTTTAAGTCTAGGGAACTTCAACATAATTCAATATTTCTTCACCAAATTGAAATCACTAAGGCTACAACTATAACAATGTGTAATTGATAAGAAAGATGAACAATTGGTCCTAAGCATTCTCTCTAAGCTAAGTTCTGAATATTCAATGTTTGCTTCTACCTTTTATGCTAGTAAGGATGTATTTGGTTCCAAATTCACCATGCCATCATTAGATGATTTTTCTAAATCTCTCACATGGGAGCAAGATAAGCTAATCCACATGGGAACTCTTAAGTCTTCTAAGTCACATGCCTTGTGTAGTGTTCTTTAATCAGCTCAATAACTAGGAACATGAATTCCTCTACTTAGGGATTGAACATCACAACTGTCAGTCATGACCTACTTAAAGAACCTTATTTAATTATCAACCCAGGGACGTAAACTTGAAATGGGACAGCACAAGATATGCATTAATCACCCTTCCAGACATACATGATTCCTAAAATGCCTTATACTGGAATTTAAGTACTGGAAACAACTTTACTGTTTAACTTTGCTTGGAAATGAAAAACTCGAAAGATAACCTATTCTACTCCTAGTGGTTGCAGGAACAATTGACAGCTCTGTGTTTCTGCCAGCTGCAGGATCAGTCACATTAACTTCTATGAAGGAAAATGCAGCTATTCTAACTTGTAGAATAAAAGTATGGACAGATCCCTAAGTGGGCCCCCTTAGGTAGTGCCGAAAGCAGACAACAAATTAGGTGAAAAACTTCATAAGCTTTATTGATTCAATGCAAACAAGTATATGGCACAATCTCTTGGCTAAATTTCTAAAACTGAAAGTGTGTTACAATAGTGATTTTTTCCAGCTCCTTCTCTAAAGGAGAATGGGCTATTTATTGAGAACTAATCCTAACTTCTAACCAACCTTCCCTTATAAAACGGGAGGAATTTATTACATTTAACCAACTTAAGTAAAGAGGTGAATGACAATGTAAGAACTAAGTCAAATTGGTTTAGCAGTCTTAAAGTGCCATCATCCTGGATTCATTTACCACCAAGACACCTGGACTAGATTTCTGGAACACTCTCCCTGAATGGTGGATGAGTTGAAACTATCTCCTCATCTTTTGCTATTGAACCAGTCTTTATGGATTTGGTCTTCAATTCTTCAAGTGGAAATTGATTTCCCTTCCTTCAATCGTGGTACTTGCAAAATATCTCGCCATCTTTTCCTGAGGAAGAAGGTTAGCTCAACACGTTCATCCTTTAAGACAATCAATTACTTTATTCATTCATTCATTCATTAAGTATTAAACTAAGGCAAACATTGTTTTAGATATGGCTGTAGGAAGTTTTGGTAGTGGAGGCTGCAGGAAGGTTTATGATCACAAAAAGCCATAAAGTATTTATTAGACTAATAAAACATTAAAGGTAATAATCATGGGACTTCTTATCACAATATACTCATCATATTTAAGTCATAAAAAGGTCTATATCCTATCCCATGAATAGACTGAATGTTTGTTTTAGCATAATAAAAACAACAAAGTATTTATAAAAGTATGATCAAAATGTGCCAAAGACTTGGCTCATCACTCCCCTCAACCAACTAATTGCTGGACCCTACAACAAGTCTAGCATTCCTTCTTCTGGAAAACTCTCTCAGATCTGCACTCAGTTGCTGTCCACATTCGCCATTTTGGAAACTCTAGAAGTGAGCTCACATTGCCTCCAGCCTTTGCCATCTATTATCTTCAGAACTTTTGTTATAAGTGCTGTTATCCCCCTGTATATCCAATAATGGCCATAGGAGAATAGGCAGTTGCATAACCAAGGGCAACCAATTCCCCTTCTTTGTTCTGGCATTCCTTATGTACCTCTCTACCCTTCTGGTTGCTGCATACAAGGTATTGGGAGTATGTGGTTCTACTTTCTTTAATTGAAATGAAAGATGCTCCCATCTGTTCTGAATGTGCAAGGTTGCAACATTAAAATCATTGTTTATAATTTGGGAGTATTGAGAAAATACCTCTTGTCTTAGAGGCTCAATCAGTGGCCTGGCTCTTTCATCTCTCCACAATTTCTTCCAATCAAAGTAAATACCCATTCCATTTCTAGATTCATTTCTTACAGACAATGGCATATTTACTTCATCATGCATATGGCTATCAAATTGTTCTCCTCTGCTTATTTCATTGGTGATCCAGGAAATTAGAGCGCTGATATGAATATCACCGACATAACATAAGGGATTCCATTCCTTATCCTAGGATACAACCAAATTGTGCAGATAAAATTCACACAGGAGGTTCCTGATGTGCAGAGGTGAATCCCTGTATGCTTTATAAAATTCCTCAGAGGTATCCAAAGAAGGATTCTTACCTTTCTAGACTCTAATTAGTTGGAAGTTCAAATACAACTCCTTGAGATACATTGCGTAGATAGGTGAAGGTACACGACATTGCATTAGTTGTGGAACCAACTCTACCAACTGGTTGAGAGTGTCATTCAAGTTAGCAATTTCCAGATTCTTGTTTTGGATTACCCTTTGTAGTGTCTCAATTTCAAGTGCAGAAGCAGTCTGTTGTTGCTGAAGTTCTTGAAAACATGCCATTCCGCAACAAAGTTTGTGACATGGAGTGGTGATCTATGATTATAGCACACCGCAGGTGTCTCCCGTATTTCTTCAAACACATCCACCTTACCTTGCTCTTCTTCTCCAATTACCTCTGCATTATGTGATTGCTCAGGGCTATCCTGTCCCAAATCACCATCCTGTTGCCGATCTTCCTATTCTTCCTGACCAGCAAGAATCTCATCAGTCATGCCAATGTTTTCATGCTCTTCGTCCTTCTCACCACATTCCATATCTTCTTGTAGCTGCTCTACAATGGTAGCCAACTTATTCAGGCCAACCCCTTCAGGTGTACTCACAACCTCCTCGATAACAGGTTCTTCTTCTCTTAGTTTAGGACTGGAAGGATTTGAAGGCGGTGTGGCAGGAGTAGTATTAAGTGTTTGGCGGACTGCTTGGTTCTAGAGCCTAGAGCTCCTTCTTATGGAAGTAGGAACTGTTTTATGCTTTTTGGAAGGTTTTGCTGCAAGAACAGAAAAGTTTCCCTTTTTCTTTCTTTTTATAGGCTCAAGGGTTGCTACAACAGGTGACTTTCCTTTCCTATCCTTGGGAGATGGCTCATGAATTTTGATAGGACCTTGTGCTGGTTGCTTGGGAGTTCTTTCAGAAAGAGGAACATCATCCTGTGAATCAGATGATTCTTGAGGAGAGGACATAGCAGCAGAGGTTTGACCTGCGGACTGGGAGGTTCGTTGCTTAAAGGTAAGAGGTTCACCCCTAGGTCCTACATTTTGAATTTTAGGGTTGAATTGGACCGTGAATTCCTCCCAGGTCATTCCTGATGTGTCTTGAACGGATTTTTCAACAAGTAATTTAATAAGGCAGTGGTGAGATACAGAGTTAACCCTACCCTTTTTAAATTCAGCAGCACTGTTGGATAGCAAATTGTAAAGAAATTCGGGAATATTCATCAACAATCCATGGCATAAATGAGACAAAAGTTTGAAGTGATGAGAATGCAGGACTGAAAACCTACCTTCATAGGTTATGTATTTGATGATATACCCTGCCCGTGACACCCAGTCCTGTGGCAGACTCATTCTTTGTGCACCTTGCTTGTCTACCCATAGAGGAGGGTCATTTGGCCGAGTGAACTTAGCCCTGGCGCTTCTTGCATCTCTTCCTCTGGGAAATGGTTCTTTGACTTGAGGTAATCCCATTACCTCAGAAATTCTATCAATTGACGCATTGACGTTATGCCTCTAACTTTTGCTTCCCCATCATGAAATGTCCTTGTGAATTCCTCTACAATGTCTGTATTAAAAGTTTTGAGCTTCAGGAAGTAATTGAGCCACCCATATTGTCTGAATAGTGGCACATGCAGCACATCCTGCAACAGGATGCTATGGTCTGTAGGCTCATGCCAAATCGGCTGACCTCCCATTTTCTTGGTTTTTTGTAATTAAATGCGTTAAGCAATGCTCACCTGGCTTTTCCAACTGAACTTCCTGTAACCCAATTAATGAACCCTTCTACAATTCTTCAGCACTCTGCCCCTCCCCTCAACTGAAACTTTTGAACCTCTTTTCAAAAGTGATAGAAAAATAGGGAAAACAATGTGATCATGCAATCTTTTTTAGGGAGAGAGTAATCATGGATAATCGGAATACATTTAGGTTCATTATTGCAGGAAGGAAAGACTGTTGATTATTAATTATATATATTGAGGGTTCTTGACAACTGACGGGACAAGCTTATGGCGGTGATAATAAGGACGTGGCGAAGTAATATCATAGAAAAACGTGCTCAATTGTGCGAATGAGCCAAAGGAAATGGCAACCATATAGGAAATTGTTCGCGTTAATTAATACTAAATTAAATGCAATAAATAAAGTAACTAAAGCAATCTTAAAGTGAAGTGGAGCGTACCTAGAGAGAATTGCCGTAATTATCTGATGTGGCCTCCTTCTTCATTGCAATACGTGACACGGAGAAACGTGGATGATATGGAAAATGACAGGTGGATGATGTGGAAGAGAGAGAGTGAGTACAAATTGTGGATGAAGTGAATGAATGGAATGGGAATCTTATTAGATAACCCCTTTATTATGATTTGGTATGCACTTTTATGCATGGCCTGGGAATTTGAGCCTAGGCTCAATTCCTTTGGCTGCAGGATCACTGCTATCCTGCTCAATTTCGAACTGTCTCAGAAATGTTTCCTTGTCAATGGGTTTAGAATAGAGCTTTAGGCGATGCCCATTGACTAGTAGCTTGAATCGGACCTCATCAATGGTCCTTAATTGAACAACACCATTGGTGAATACCTCCTCTATCTCATATGGACCCAACCATCTGGTTTGTAGTTTTCTTGGACTGTCCTTATATCGTGAGTCATAAAGCAGAGCCCAATCTCCTGCTTTGAATGTCTTTTCCTTGATGTATTTATCATGCCACCTTATTCTCTAATTTTGTATATCTCAGTGTGCTGCAGGGCATTCTTTCGGAGCTCATCCAGAGCATTGAGCTGCATGACTCTGTCCTTTTGTGCATTTCTTAAATCCATGTCCATCTCTAATGCTGTTCTTAGAGTCTTATGTTTGAATTCTATTGGCATCACAGCTGTTTTACCATACACCATTTCAAAAGGTGTATATCCTGTAGCAGTCTTCCAGGTAGTACGGTAGGCCCATATAGCTTCTGGTAACCTTGCGGCCCAGTCCTTCCTATGCAAATCTACAGTTTTAGTCAAAATGGCCTCTATGTCTCTATTGGTGACCTCAACCTGGCCATTGGCCTGGAGGTGATAAGGAGTTGATTTCCTGTGCTGTATATTATATTCATTTACTAAGGCTGTGCTAAGTGTAGAAGTGAATTGTGCTCCTTGATCTGTCACTATTTCCCTAGGGACACCAAACCTAGTGAATATTTCCTCATAGAGGAATTCAACTACTTTATTATCCCTAGCATGTTTCATAGGTTTAGCCTCTACCCATTTTGTCACATAATCTGTGCATACAAGGATGTAGGACTTACCATTGGAAGGTGGATCAATTGGTCCTACAAAATCTAGTCCCCATTTGTCGAAGGGTGTAACGACAACTTGTGGAAATAGAGGCATCTCATCAAATTGAGTTGGTATTCCCATCCTTTGGCATCTGTCACATCTCCTAGTATATTTGGCTGCATCTCTATGCAAAGTTGGCCAATAGTAGCTAGTATTTAAAATTTTCATTGCTGTTCTTTTGGCAGCAAAATGTCCACCACACGGCTCATCATGGCTTGCATGCAGTATATCATGAGTGTCCTCCTCTTGTACACATCTCCTCATAACTTGATCTGGCCCTATATAAAATATGCAATCTGCAATCCAAGAAAAGTTAAAGCATTTCTCTACCAATAATCTCTTTTCCTTAGGGGAGAATTGAGGAGGAGTTCTTCCTGCAGCCAGATAATTTGCTATATCGGCATACCATGGGTGAATAACCTTGATTGCAAATAGGTGCTCATCAAGAAAGAAGTCTTCAATAAGTGCAGAGTCATCTTGCCTTTGAATTCTAGAAAATAAATCAGCAACCACGTTGGCTTTACCTGGCTTGTCCACAATTGTAATGTCAAATTCCTGCATCAACAATAACCATCTTGCCAGTCTCCTGGCTATTGAGCTTTTGTTCATGAGATACCGGATTGTTGCATGATCAGTGTGGACAAATATTTGATAACCGGTGATATAATGCCTAAATTTATTGAGGGCATAGATGATTGCCAACATTTCTTTTTTTGTAACAGTGTAGTTTAATTCAGCCCCTTGCAGATTTTTGCTTATGTAGTAGAGTGCATGTTCTGTTGAACCACCCTTCTGCCCTAACACAGCTCCAATGGCATAATCTGATGCATCAGTATGAATATGAAATGGAAGTGACCAAGAAAAATCAAGGAATGTTTTTTCACATTCCTCTGTCCAAGAAAAATCTGCATCTTTTTTCAGCAGACTGTATAAGGGGCTTGTTGTTTGGCTGAAGTCCTTGATGAATCTTCTGTAGTATCCAGCATGGCCTAGAAAGCTCCTTACTTCTTTTTGCTTGGCAGGAAAGGGTAGATTAGAGATGACCTCAATCTTAGCAGGATCAACCTATATTCCTGCAGCAGAAATATAGCGACCAAGCACTATTCCCTCATGCATCATCATGAAGCACTTTTGACTATTCAGCGATAGGTTGTGATCTTCACATCTCTGTAGTACTTTCTTCAAGTTAGCTTGAGCTTCCTCAAATGTTGTACCATAAGAAGTAAAGTCATCCATGTATATTTCCATGCAATCATATGAGATGTCTGAGAAGATACTTATGACTGCCCTCTGGAAAGTTGCAGGTGCATTACAGAGACCAAAAGGAAAAACTGAATAGGAAAACGTTCCCCAAGGGCATGTAAAAGTAGTCTTTTCTTGATCTTCAGGAGCAATCTTGATTTGATTGTACCCACTGAAACCATCCAAGAATGAGAAGTATTTTTTCCCAGCTAAATTATCTAGAACTTGATCAATGAATGGAAGAGGAAAGTAATCTTTCTTTGTTGCCAAGTTGAGCTCTCTATAGTCTACACATACCCTCCATTTTCCTCCTTTCTTAGGAACAATAACCAATGGGGAAACCCACTGACTATCCGAAATTGGGTAGATAAAGCTAGCTGTTAACATTTTTTGCAATTCTTCTTTAACAAATTCTCTCAAAGCTGGATTGATTCTTCTTTGAGGCTGCCTGACAGGTCTAAACTCACTATTAATGTATATGTGATGTGTACAAAGTTTTGGGTCTAAACTCTTCATGTCACCATATTCCCAAGCAAAAGCTGACTTATGACTGGTAAGCATTTTGACCATAGATTCTTGTTGCTCACTGGTGAGGTTTTTATTGATGCTCAAGGTTTTTCCTGTGGCTACCTCAACTTGGGAGGTTAAATCTACCATAGATACTTTAGGAAGAAATGTCATTTTTACCTCGTGGGGTAGCAAGGTGTGTAAACAGTCAGTTGCTACAGGATAATGAGCTGATGTAGGCAAAGGAAGAATGGTCTGCAAGGAACATGGATTTTTTTCACAATGAAAGTATTCGGTACCATAGTTATTCAGTAGGATATTGGACAGTATACCTTCTTCTTCTTGTTGTACAATGAAAGAATCTCTGGTAATCATCATTAAATTGGCCACGGAGTTCACTTCCTCCTCTTCTCCCAAATCTGGCCAAACAACCTCTCTAGACTCAAGTTGGGGCAGGGCTGGAGAATAGAGGGTAAGCTTCTTTGTGCTATACCCATCAGATATTGTCATGTTACCCGACCTACAACCAATGTAAGCATCAACAGTAGCCAACCAAGGACTTCCTAGTATGATAGGGTATCCCCCCAATGATGCCTTTGGAGATAAGACCATAAAGTCAGCAGGGTACTCCCAAGAATCCAAGGTGACTACCAGGTCTTCAACTACCCCATCAGGTTTGACAGTTGAGCTATCAACAAGCTGTAATATTATAGGTGTAGCCCTTAGGTCTGAAATATTAAGTTTTGCAACCAGGTCCTTTGTCATGACATTGATAGCTGCACCAAGATCTACTAAAGCATTCTTCATCTGCAACCCATTAATATTGATCTCCACAACAGGGCTTCCTGGATCTAAATATTTTGGGATGCTAAGCTTCCCTAGCATTAAGTCAGAGAGTTGGCCTATGACATGGATAGTTTGAGGGTCTTTCTTTTTCCTCCCCGGTTTCTTCAAACATGCCTCCTTGATGGCCTTGCTATAGATAGGTACTTCTTTGATTGCTTGGAACAAGGGAATTTTCACACATATATGCTTTAGCTGGTCAAGGATGTCAAAGGTAGGTTCCTCTTGTTTTTTTATATTTTCACCTTCCAACCTTTTTGGGAAAGGAGGGGACACTTTATTAGATGCCTTAGGTAATGATGGAATCTGAACTGGCTCATTTGGTTGGGCTTGGTCATTGGTATCTTCTTCTTGGTCAGTCTCCTCAGATGGCAATTCTGAGATTATGGGAGGAGATGGTGTGGGCCGCACAGTTCCTGAACGTAGATTGATATTATTCAATTTAAGAGCATAGGAAGGTTGATGATTAGGATCAACAAAATAGACTTGCTGCTGCTGCTACGGTTGCTGGTTATTTGGATTGGGTGCTTCCTGAGTAGGTAGTTGGGTTGGATTTGGATTTTGACCTTGAGTAGCTACAGGAGGTGGTATAATGGATTGCTGCTGCGGTTGCTACAAGAAACCAGTGGGTGGATTTGACCATTGCTGGCCTCCTCTCCATTGGTTAGACTGTTGCCAATTCCCTTGCGGAGGCTACCACTGATTTTGTTGTGGTGATTGCCAATTCCCTTGTGAGGATTGCTAATGGTTTTGTTGGGCATTTGGCCAAGGGTTATTCCACTGAGGTTGGGAGTATGGCCCATAGTTTGGAGGGTACTGGTTTTGCCATTGACTATTATATGAACCAAAATTTTGCAAAGGGTCCTAAGGCATACCTTGTCTTGGGGCCCATGGCCTGCGCTGAGCAACAAAGAACACTTCCTCCTCTCCTTCCATGGTTTTGAACTTAGTAGGGAGATGCTGTACCTCCAAATTGGCCACTGCTTTGCATCGGCAGTCTTTCTTTCTTTGTCAACAGTGGGGGCAATATTCAGCTAACATTGCCTCAACTTCCTCTTTCTTCCTTCTAGCTTGCATAGTATCCAATTGAGTAGCTACATCATTGATGATATCCTGCTTGAAGTCAAACAAAAGATTGGTAATCTCCCCTTTAGATAATCCAGAGCCACTTCCTTTTATAGAAGAGGGTCTAAACCCCCTTCCCTTCTTTATAGCTGCTCTAGAGTAATTGAGACAGATTTTCTTGATATCATCCCAATCACTTTGGGTGACATCACCTTCTGCCATGAGGTCAAGGGCCTCCATGCAAGTATCATTGAATCCCCTTAAGAAGATAATTTTTTGAGATTCCTCATTCAGCTCATGATGAGTATTCTTCTGCACACTAAACAAGAATCTTGACACATAATCCTCCAAGGTTTCATCCTCCTTTTGTGACATTTTGAAGATGTCATCTCCTCTCAGATCATTTCCTCTACAATACTCTTTATATTTATTCAAGAATAGAGTCTTCATTGCATCCCAATTGTTAGCTACATTGCTTCCCAATCCCATGAACCATCTCAAGGCTGCCTCCTTTAGAGTAGAGGGAAACAATTTCAGCTTGTGTGCTGAGGTTGTATAGTCATAGCTTCTACAAAGGATGTCAAATTTAAACAAGAAGGTATGAGGATCCTCAGTAATAAGTCCATAGAATTTTGGCAGTGAGGAGGCAGGAATGTTCTTGAGGTTATTATTGTCATGTAGGTTAGGGATTGGGAATGGAAAAATAGGATTTGTCATTCTTGGTTGTATTCTTGGATTAGCTCCTGGTTGATGAACTACAAGAGCAAGTGGATTATTTGATTTTGTTCCTTCGGATAGGTTAAATCTTAGTTCAGAGGAAGAAGATGAAGTAACTAAGTCTTGGCCAGCATCCAGATATGGGTTGTCTTGGAATAGGTTTGGTTCAATCTCTTCAATATCTATGCTCCCAAGAAGGAATCTTCCAAATTGGTCTCTTCTTCTATGCATACAGAAAAAGTAAACTAACTATGGAGATGCTGGAATGCAGAATTCTAAACTAAAAATACTAAGAATGAAATCTTAAACTCTTTACTAGCATGTCTGTAATAGGTTCTTAGTTTGACACCATCCTCAACAACGGCGCCAAAAATGTAGTGTTCTTTAATCAGCTCAATAACTAGGAAAATGAATTCCTCTACTCAGGGATTGAACATCACAACTAGTAGTCATGACCTACTTAAAGAACCTTATTTAATTATCAACCTAGGGACGTAAACTTGAAATGGGACAGCACAAGATATGCACTAATCACCCTTCCAGACATACATGATTCCTAAAATGCCTTATACTGGAATTTAAGTACTGGAAACAACTTTACTGTTTAACTTTGCTTGGAAATGAAAAACTCAAAAGATAACCTATTCTGCTCCTAGTGGCTGCAGGAACAGTTGACAACTTTGTGTTTCTGCCAGCTGCAGGATTAGTCACATTAACTTATATGAAGGAAAATGTAGCTATTCTAACTTGCAGAATAAAAGTATGGACAACTCCCTAAGTGGGCCCCCTTAGGTAGTGCCAAAAGTAGACAACAGATTAGGTGAAAAACGTCATAAGCTTTATTGATTCAATGCAAACAAGTATATGGCACAATCTCTTGGCTAAATTTCTAAAACTGAAAGTGTGTTACAATAGTGATTTTTTCCAGCTCCTTCTCTAAAGGAGAATGGGATATTTATTGAGAACTGATCCTAACTTCTAACCAACCTTCCCTCATAAAATGAGAGGAATTTATTACATTTAACCAACTTAAGTAAAGAGGTGAATGAAAATGTAAGAACTAAGTCAAATTGGTTTAGCAGTCTTAAAGCCCCATCATCCTGGATTCATGAACCACCAAGACGCATGGACTAGATTTTTGGAACACTCTCCCTGCATGGCGGATGAGTTGAAACTGTCTCCTCATCTTTTTTTGTTGAACCAGTCTTTATGGATTTGGTCTTCAATTCTTCAAGTGGAAATTGAATTCCCTTCCTTCAATTGTGGTACCTACAAAATATCTCGCCATCTTTTCCTGAGGAAGAAGGTTAGCTCAACACGTTCATCCTTTAAGACAATCCATTACTTTATTCATTCATTCATTCATTAAGTATTAAACTAAGGAAAACATTGTTTCAGATATGGCTGCAGGAAGTTTTGGTAGTGGAGGTTGCAGGAAGGTTTATGATCACAAAAAGCCATAAAGTATTTATCAGACTAATAAAACATTAAAGGTAATAATCATGGGACTTCTTATCACAATATACTCATCATATTTAAGTCATAAAAAGGTCTATATCCTATCCAATGAACAGACTGAATGTTTGTTTTAGCATAATAAAAACAACAAAGTATTTATAAAAGTATGATCAAAATGTGCCAAAGACTTGGCTCATCACCTTGGTAGCCAACCATGGCACAAATGAACAGTGAGGACAAAGTGGTAATAATGATAAAAAATAAAAGAATAGAAAAGAGAAAAATAATAAAAAATCAGTTGCTCCAAGGAAAACTAATGAAATATCATCTTCAAAAGGTGAAAAATCCTAACAAAGAGAAGGTTAAATGTACCTATTGTAAATTTCCTGTTCATGATGAGGAATTTTTTTTAAGAAACAAGTAGATCACTTGACACACATTCTTGAGAAGAATAATCTTAGTTTTCTTGATTTTGTCAAATAGTGTTCAAATGAAGAGTCTCACAAGGCCAAAGAAAACAAAAAAGGGAAAGGAAAGGGAAAGGCTCTTGTGGAATTTACTTCTCCATCATCCACATGGGTTCTTGTTTTGGGTACTTCACATCACATGGCTTCTTCTAAGGACAAGATTGCATCTTTGGAGTTGTGTACTATGCCTTTCATTTTGATGGGTGATGAAATTCCTGTTGAGGTGTGTGGGATAGGGTTTGTTGATATGGGGGAAGGCATATTTCAAGATGTTCTTTGTGTTCCCTCATTATCAACTAATCTCCTATTGATCTGTCAAATCACTCACATAGGTACAAGAAAGCGATTTGAATTTACTCCTGATTCAATGGTGATTTGCAAGTTGCACAATGACTACAGGTGTAGTTAGGAGAGAAGATCATCCTTCATGGCTCTATTTTTTCTCACTTTGTTCTTAATATACCTTCATCTATTCTACTCACTCATTCAGATGATGTGAGTAATTTGTGGCACCAATGGTTTAGCCACTTGAACTACCACTACTTGTAGCAGCTCAGCCAATAAGACATGGTTATAGGATTGCCTATAGTTCACTTTTTTTATGGTGTTTGTTAAGGATGCATTCTTGGTAAGCATATTGAAGAGAATTTTGAAAAAGGAAAAGCTTGGAGAGCCTCACATGTTTTTGAGTTGGTACACAGTGATTTGGCAGGGCCATTTCCAAAGCCATCTTTTAGTAGACCCTAATATGTTTTGATATTCGTTGATGACTTTTCTAGGTACACCATTGTGTACTTTCTCAAATAGAAGTATAATATTTTTTATAAGTCTTTTGCAGAGAAACAAAATATAAAATCTATCAAAGTTTTGTGTATAGATAATGGAGGGAATATGCCAACCACGGGCTTGTACAATATTGTGCTTTAGAGGCCATTAATTTGTAGCATACAGTTCCCTACAGTACTCAACAAAATGGAGTTGCAGAACAGAAGAATTGGTACTTGAAAGAGATGGCTAATTGTATGATTCACTCTAAGTATTTGTCACCACCTTTCTAGGTAGAATCTATTAACTATGTGTGTTATATCCAAAACTATGTTTCTCAGAAAGTTGTGAAGGGGGTAACTCCTTTTTAAGCTTGGACCAGTCAAAAACTGTCAGTTAAGCACTTTCAATTATTTGGCTCTAGTGCATGGGCCCACATTCCAACAAAGAAATGTAAGGCTATGGATCCATAGAGAAAGCCTTGCATATTTGTTGGTCACCCAAATGATGTCAATTGCTACAGGCTTCTTCATCCTACCACACATGAGTTTTTCATTGAGAGGAGTGTTTATTTTGAGGAGAGTCCTTCTAGTTCTTCTCTCAACACTTCTCTCGCCACCATTAGATTGGAGTCCTTGCATCATGATGATAGTTATTTATAAGATCATAATCCTTCCGATTGTGATGAGGATTATTCTTCCTCCACATCGTATGATGACAGTGTTGATGAGGGTGCACATGATACACCTTTCAAGGATGATGATTCTCCTCTTGGCTCTCCTCCAACTACAAGTCCTCTTTGGGATCAACATATAATGCAGCTAGTAGGGGATTGGGAAAGGGATCCTTCAAATTATAAGAGAACAAAATCATAGTTTTAGGTTGCTCCACATGTCTTCCTTGCCATAGCTTCCAATCCATAGATTTTTCAGGAAGCTTCTGGTGTCTCTGAGTGGGATGCAGTGATGCAAGAAGAGTTTAGTTCCTTGGAGAGGAACTACACTACGATCTTATCCCACTTCCTAAGGGAAGGAAAGTTGTTTGATGCAAGTTGATCTATTGAACAAAATTTTCATCAAATGGGTTGGTTAGTAAGCATAAGGATCACTTGGTTGTCAAAGGATTCTCCCAAGTTCCAGGGATTGACTACTCTGAGAATTTTGCACTAGTCACCAAAATGAATTCCATCTAGCTTGTCCTTGCTATTGCTGCAACATATATATGGGAAGTTCATCAGATGGATGTGAAGATTTTATTTATTCACAATGATATGAAGTTCCTTCTAAAAGTGGGGTTCACTTGATTCCGTTTTGATCCTAGTGTCTACATTTTGCAGCAGGATAATACTCATACATTCTTGGTTCTCTATGTCGATGACTTGTTGATCATATAAAGTCACTCATCCACCATTCAGGTAGTGAGAACCACCCTTCATGATCAGTTTTTGATGTCAGACTTAGGCTTATTGCACTAATTTTTGGCTATTGAGATCACTCAGTCTTCTACAGGTATTTCTCTTACACAACGTAAGTAAACACTTGATATGCTCTAGAGGTTTCACATGGATGATTGTAAGCCTATGCCGACTCCATTCTTGTCAGGGTCAAACTTGAGGTTGAGTGTTATTCACCCTTGGTGGATGGCTATTTGTATCGATGAATTGTTGGTAGTCTCATCTATTTGAATCATATGAGGCCCAATATTTCATGTGTAGTAGGCATGGTCTCTTGATTCATGCAGGAGCCACATGAGCTGCATTGGAAGGAAACTAAGAAGATTCGTCACTATATCAAGGGTACTCATAATTATGGGATTCACTATACAATGAGTGTGGATTTTAACTGGATGGAACACACATTCAGATTGGGTAGGTGATTCTTGAAATTGTAAGTCTACTTCAAGGTATTGCTTCTCCCTTGGTTCCAATCCAATTTGTTGGTCGAGCAAGAAGCAGTTTTCTATTTTCCTTTCATCTACAGAGGTTGAGTATCAAGGAGTAGTTAATGCTACTACTGAGGCCATATGGATTTAGACCATTCTCACTAATTTTGGCATTCCCTTCTGGAATCCCACAATCATCTTTTGTGACAACCAAAGTGTTATTCAAATCTCTCACAATTCAGTTCATCATCAGTGGACCAAGCACATTGAGATCCACATACACTACATTTAGGAGTTGATTCATTTGAAGATCATTGATATCAAGTAATGTCTGAAATCAAATAATATTGTAGACATCTTCACCAAAACCTTCACCGTGAGTAAGTTCCTTCATTTATGAGCAATGCTTGGGGTGCGGTTGGTGTTGTCTTTGGAAGGGTCCTTAGTCCTTCTCTTCTTCTCTCTATTTTTGGGGAGTGTTATCTCTCTATTTGTGGGGGGGATTCTTCTTCTTTTGAGAGGAGTTTGATATGTACATGGGTATCGTACATGACCTCATTTATCGAGACCCATTATCCTTTACATTCTCCTAAGATGTGCTTAAGGATGGGTGTTAGTGTAGGTTTTTATTTTCCTAGTGAGATATTTAATTTTCCCTTAGTTATAGGTTTTTCCTACACATTTATTAAGTATGCTTAGGATAATAAAGTGATTTAATCATTTATTAACTAGGAGATAAAGTGATAAGTTGTCCTCCACATTTTAAGGGTGGAGTATTTACTTTTTCATCATTTTATTTAATGTTGGTGGTTATTGAAGCTCAATTCTCATTGATTGATTTTCCACCTCCATACTCTCCTTAGTTCTATATAAACTCACTACCTAGCTTGTATTTTTCATCTTGGAAGCTCTTAATACAATTTCATCATCCCAACAATGTTGCATAACTTCTTAGAGTTTTGGTTTGTATCATTTATGTTTTTCCAGTTTATGTAACTTTGATTTTCTCTTAAGAAGTTCCTTGGGTTATTCAATCTATTTCAGATTTTTAACAATATTTTTATTTCATTTTTTAATCAGGTTCAACTCTTTTAGCATCCACTTATTAAATTCTCTCATTATAAAAAATATTATTACACTCTTCATCCCTTAACATACTAGTGTTTGAGAAGAATTTTTTTTTTTAGATTTCTTTTTGAGATTGGTTGGTTACAAGAAGTCAAATATATGATTTCTTTTATAACCTCATTTTTGGTGTTCTTTATCCATCTCTTTGCAAACCAAGGATTTATATTGTGAATTCATCACACTAGGAGAAAAAAGGTTTAATAAATTATTTAAAATCATGAAGTTGATCCACTAAATCCATGCATGCTTCTAATATTTGGTGTGTTCCTATTAAATATTTGGTGTAAAAAATATGATTTTGTCTTACAAATTTTGTAACTTGTCCTTTGCACTATATATGTGGGCCTAACATATTAGTAAATTTCTTAAACACATCAAAACTTGGTTGAGAATTCTTCAATTCTTCCTCTATGTTAATCAAATTTGTCTTATTTATTTCCTCTTAAATAGCTTCCTTCTTAACTTTTCTACCTTTATGTACATGCAAAATTTGTTCTTTATTAGCTCAAGAATGTCATGTAATTTCTAAATCAACATCACATTATACATGAATTAAGGAATAATAGAAACCTCTTTTGTCCCATTGGGATAAGTTCCCATTTGGGTAGTATCCTTCACAATTGAATATTGAAAATAATGAAGAACTCAAATAAAAAACAAGCAACTCATGAAGTATTCTCTCCATTTCATTTGTTTCCATGACGTGTGTTAGCAAGAAATTTGGGGAAACATAGACCGGAGTTTTGAGCCCCAAGTACTTTTTGAGTGTTGTAGTTTATAACCCATACTTATTTATATAAAGGGAGTAATGGTTTGAGTCAGAAAAAATATTTATTACTAAAACATATTTAGCATAAGTCTAGACAACACATTATAGATAGAATTTGTGTATCCTTAGATTAGTTATCTTAAGGGAGTATAGTTAGATCTCCTTATATCTTTGTTTACATTATATATATTTATCATATATCTTCCCCTATATTATGTATTCCTTCTCTCTTATTCTCACATATATTCTCTCATATATATGCCTTTTACATATAATCCATATATATTCTTTCATAGACTCCCTCTCCCTCTACTATTCATATATTTTCCTATAAACATATCTATGGGATGGGACGTGACCCATCTATCCTACCCATACCCTAGATTGTATCTTTTGAATCTTATGGTCCACAAGCTCTTTGCGATAAGATGTAGTAGGATTTTTGTGGTGGTGTTTAAACTATTGCTCTTTCCTACCAACATCATCCGCCTTTCAAAATGTTGACCGCTCCTCAAATCAACTCTACTTTTCTAGAAGAATATCCTTGTATATCTCCTTGAGTTTAGAAAAAGTTTTCTCCCACTATGTTTTGACTAAGTGTAGTTGTTAGGTCGAGACTTGAATCTGTAGTAGCAATTGCTCTGCCTCTGGAAGTGTTTTGGGAAATTTGACCTTCTATGCCAATTTTTGGTTTCCTAGAGGGCTCCTGTGATATGTGATAATCATAGGCTTACTACTTCACTCAGTTGGTAGAATCTATTTTGGATTTTATCCCTTTAATCCTTTAACTATTTAAATTGGGCATGTAGTGCTTCCATCTACACTCGAGACTGTCCATTTGTATCTTAGAGGGTATTATGAACTATCTAGAATTCCAGTTGATCCATTTGGGCCTTAATTGGAGGGTGAAATCACAATACTGTGTCTCACTTTTTGGCCAAGATGGAAATTTATATCAATTTTTTTAATAGAATCTTCACCTTCTAAGACCTGTAGTAGCTAAACCGTTAAGAATTTGAAGATGATGCAGACTAGTGATTTGTGGAAATTTGTGTGTAGATTCTTTTTTTTAATTTTTTTTTATGAAATAAATCATGAATCCTTCAACATTTCCTTTAATAACTAGTTTTAAACAATAAACAACATTTTTAGAAAGTAACGTTTATGTCGTCAAACATAACTTTTTTCTATAAAGGATAACATTCTAATTTTTAAAATATAGATTCTTAACATGAATATCTAGGGCAAGGATATTTTTTTATAATTTTTTGTGACATTTTTTTAATTAATTTTTGAAGTCACTGTAACTATTATTTGCACATTGGTGTATGTTTTGTAACTACTAAATCATTAGATTTTCTAAAAATAAGTGATTTTAGGCAAAAATCAGGATGTCCCAAAAGTAAGAAACACTATTTTGGCAACACCCTAGAGTTGTCACTATTGTCCACTGTAAACAAGATTGGTAAAGTGAATTGAGATCCTCTTCATTATTCTTCAATATGTTGATCTAGGAATTTAGGGCAGAGTGTGTGGTAGCACATTTCTTCCTTTCCTCATCATATTTTCACCATCTGGTGATTTTCCTAAACTTGTTGTCTCATTGTCTTATTTTTTAGTTGGGTTTCCTTGATCACCCTATCTATCAAAAATTTCAATTGCATTTCTAGAGGTTGGGATGAGTCTCCTTAGAGATATGGGAAATTTATTTGATTACCCCTCATCATCTCCTCCAACTGATCATATTTCTCGACATGAGTTTTTAATATTTCCTCTTTGGCTATTTGTTGTAAGATGTCCCCTAGCTATAATTTGTGTAAGGGTGAGAAGCTCCCCACATCTACCTGTGATCCCACAATTGGAATTTGGAGCAGTTGTGGAGATTCCATTGTTTGGATTTTCTTTTCTTTTTTCCAAAAATTTCTTAATGGACTGCATAGAAGAAGTTGCAAAGGAGGAAGGTGTTTCAAACTGTGGTGAATGAGAAGACTGTTCTTGCTCTGAATAAGTTGTTTTATATTTTTCTTCTTCTCCACGTAGTTTTTGATAGGATTTCAATGTGACCTCCTTGATCTCTACTTGGACTATTTCTATCATTAATTTATCCAACCTATGCTTAGATTAGAGCTCTTTGGTTTGTATCCTTGTTGTCCTCCACTTCTATGTAGGTATAATTATAGAGGCTAGTTCCCCAATGGCTAGGTCTTTTAGTCTCTCTTCTTTTGTGGTTGTTTTCTCCC
The DNA here is from genome assembly GCA_007258455.2 of Sequoia sempervirens. NCBI lineage: Eukaryota > Viridiplantae > Streptophyta > Pinopsida > Cupressales > Cupressaceae > Sequoia > Sequoia sempervirens. The sequence continues at coordinate 122,536 of VDFB02262256.1, read as the reverse complement.
TTCTCTTTTTGAGTGTGGTGGTCAAGGAGTTTGGGAATTGGTCAATTAGGTCCTCCAACAATATGTTGGTTGCTACCATATACCAAATTATTTCCCTTTTTGTGATCAATTTATTCAGAATTGCCATATTGATATATTTTTAGAGGGTCATATCTGGGAATTCTTTCTAGAATAGATCAATATACAATTGATCTTAATCTACTAGCGGTGAAAATTTTGTGATGGGTGTGTCCTCCAAGAGAGGGGTGTCTTTTTCTCTTTCTCTTCTATATCTACTATTTGTGAGGAGACCTCCATGTGCCTTCTCTTTCCTCTATTTTTGTATTTTCTCCATGCTCATCTATAAGTGAGCGGCCTCCAATGCTTCTTCTTATGATTTATCTATTTGGGGAGGTGTGGTAGTGAGTCTTCTCTTCCTCAATCTGCTACTTTCACCTTGTGGAGGTTTTGCAAGGGGAGTGTCAATATGGATACTTCCAAACCTTTATTGAGTGGATGTACTTTGTTCCTCTATCTCATGCTTAGGTAGACCCCACTTCTCATGTAACTTCTCCCAGTTCTTCTCTAAGTGTTCTTTAGATTTTTTTTTCACCAAGTTGTCCATGTACTCTCGACAAGTGGCAATTTTTTTAGCTTGTGGATCATTAGGGACTAGACTGAGTGTGGAGGCATAGGAGTGGATCTTTGCATCTATCACATCATATGGATGTTGGGATATCTAGGATGTCTTAGGGTCAATTTCCTCCATGAAGGTATAATCCTTGTTGATGATGAAAATGATATCCTTGATGTACCTACAAACCACCTCATAAGAGATGTGTTACCTAGCCTATAACTTTTGTTGAATGGATTTGAAGAAACCCTAGTAGGTTGCAATGTGGAATGTTTTATCTTGAAATTACTTAACATGCTCATGTATTTGGGCTACAATTAGTCGGGTGGTACCCCAAATTTTTTCCACAAAGGTTGGGAGTTCTTGAATGAAGTAGAAGGCAAGACATTTTAACAAGGTCCCACACTTGAGTTGATAATGGGATTTATTTGTACATTGAATGTTTTCCAGGAGCTCTTGTCATAGGACCTCACATAGGTAGATGTCCTTCCCCTTTGTTACCATCTAGCAGGCTATGTGAATGGTGATAGTGGTAGTTGATTCCTCTGAGTTTGTGTGATATACCTTGTAGGTGATACCCATGGTGGCGTATTTCACTATTGGATTGGATATTTTGGTGATATTGAGGCTTCTATCATCGTATTGCTTCGATTAACCTTGTGACCTCCACATTATTGATAGCCTTATTTGTTAGTACTTATCCTTGCACCCATAGACCTATCACCACCTTGATTGTGTCTTATTGTGATTTTGTAGGGCCAATCCAGTTAAAGGTATTCATTATTGAACTAAATTAGTATAATCCAAACCTATTCTTCTTGCGCAGTATATAAGAAAGCTCTTTCCAAAAATACACATTCTTTGAGATATTCATATTATGACAAATAGTGTTGTGTGTTTAGTTGCATTAGGGTGTGCCTCAAGACTTCAAACTTGGTGTGGTCTATCTCTATTAGGGGTGCATGGATATAATCCCAGATATCTTCTATGTAGATGATGTTTGTGGGAACCTTCAAAATGCTCATATTGGGTTAGTCTCCATTACCTTGTAGGGGAATATCTTGTATTTAGCCTAGGCTTCTAAGACTATGAGAGTAGGTGAAACCATATTTGGAAGTTGAGATTTGTTGTGGACTGATAGTTTGCTTAGCATTTGACTTGGAGTAGTCTGATTGTATGGGGATTACAAGAGTAGTGTTACACCCCATTTCATAGTTACTAAGTTACTTTTACCTCCATGAGTGAAAGTGTTGATAAATATAAGTTGTGACTTTAATATGTTTAGTAGGAGAATGAAACATTGAAACATGCATTGAGATGTTGTTTCTTTTAAATGAATGATTATGTTTATATTGATGAAATGTGATGAAAGAATATGTATTGCAATATGAATATTTCAATGCTTTGTTGATACAAATGTTTAATGATGCAAATATATTTAATGTGAATGACTAAATACTTATACAAAGTATTAAGCTAGATGTAGGAACAGGTCTGAAAGGAAGCCGGGTAAGCAGAAGCAACTTCCTACACTAACCTAAGGAGGAGAGAGCTGCAAAAACATCTTAAACACCTTTAACTATTATAGATTTAAATGCATACATATCATAAATAGATAAACAATGAACTCATAACAAAGAATTTTACATGGGGAAAACCCTTTCAGGAGAAAACCCCACTCCAAGACACAACCCAATTATATTATTCATTAATAATTAACAAGTTGCAATATAATTTCAAAGCTATGCTCTTGCAGGAGTCTTCAGACTTCTCAACAATTCTGGAGTAATTCTAACAACATAACGGTACATCAATACAAAAACAACATACAACTCCAAAATAAAACTGCTCAATTTGTAAGAGCTTACAATGCATAAATTAGACATTTCTAAAACAACTGCCAAAGGATAAACGTGCAACATGGAAAACACCAAAAAAACTGCAAACACACAACGATAAGTTTCCAATTGTCACCACATGCCAATTTGCAAAATCTACACTTGCCAAAATAATTGCACCTCGAAAACTTACATTCCATGTAAACTCAACACAAAATAAAATTTTTATGCACAAATCCACTTGTAAAATCAACTTTCCAACTTGACTCCTCATTCGAATAGAAATTGCAAGTTGTAACTCACAAAACAAAGTGAGAAAATTAGCAATATTTAATATTATGGAAAAATGAAAGGTTGAGACACCTTATTTTTCCAACATTCTCCCACTTATCGAACGCCTTTGAAGAGCCAATGAAAGTAGCAGGATTTAATTGCTAGAGGCTGTAAGGCCCATAGAATTTGAACACCATCAAAAAATTTCTGTTCTCACTGGCTTTGTCAATGCATTTACAACATTTGTTAGGGTGTCGACTTTCTCCAACTTCACCTTTCCATCTTCTACCATATCACAAAAAAAATGAAATTGAACATCAATTTGCTTTGTTTTGGCATGGAAATTAGGATTCTTTGCCAAGAAAATGGCACTCTGACTGTCACAACAAATAGTAATCTTCCTTGCATCAAAACTAGTACCAAAACACAAAAGCTTAAGCCAAATGGCTTCCTTACAAGCATAAGTAGCTGCCATGTACTCTTCTTCTGTCATGGACAAAGCGACTACAACTTGCCACTTACTCATCTAAATGATTGCACCACCATACATCATGAACACATAGCCACTAGTGGATCTTCTACTGTCAATGCCACCTACCCAATTTGAATCCATGAATACTCACGGAGTGTCAAGGTCCAGTAGGATAACCATGAAAACATAAGTAATAATCAGAAGTACCCTACACATATTTGAACACTCTCTTCACTGCATCCCAATGTCTCAATCTAGGATTAGCCATAAAATGACTAAGGACTCCCACTACTTGGGAAATGTCTGGCCTCATACAAACCATAACATACATAATACTACCAACAACACTCACATATGGTACTGATCTGGTCATGTACTCCATCTCAATAGGATATTTTGGACAATCCTCCACATAAAGATTTGTCCCCTGCATTATAGGAACAACTAACTGTCTACAAGCTGTCATGCTAAACCTCTCCAACATAATATTCACATACTTGCTTTGGCTTAACCAAAGCTTTCTATTCACTCTGTCTCTTTTTATCTCCATCCCTAGAATATACCTCACTACACCTAGATCCTTCATCTCAAACTGTGTTGACAACTGAGACTTCAAATCTAAAATCAAACTTTTACCATTCCCAAAAAAAAAATATCATATACGTATAATGCAATTATTAGAATATGACCATTATTGGATTTTTAATAAACACAATGGTTAGATTTAGATCTTAAAAATCCCAATGACAACACATAGGTATCAAACTTCTGGTACCACATTCTAGGAGACTTCTTAAGACCATACAAATACTTTTTCAACTTGCAAACCAGATTTTCTTTACCTTTAACCATAAAATGCTCTGGCTGTGACATATAAATCTCTTCCTCCAAGTCACCATGAAGGAACACTATCTTCACATCCATCTCTTCCACTTCTAGATCATACATTGCTGCAAGTGATAATAGTAATCAGATAGATGTCAGCTTTGCAATAGGAGAGAAAATCTCACCATAATCAATTCCCTTCACCTGAGAATATCCCTTAGTGACCAACTGTGCCTTATGCTTCTCAACACTACCATCTGGATCAGATTTTCTCTTGAACATCCATTTACAACCAACTGGTTTCTATTCTTCAGGAAAAGGTACCAGATTCCATGTATCATTTTTCTTCAATGTAACCATTTCTTCATCTAGGAATTTGCATCACTCATACCCATAGCCTCTCTAATAGTCCTAGGTTCATCAGTGTTAGCAATCAAAGCAAAAATGCAATTGGAATCCAACAAAGACTAACCAAATATTTTTGGTGAATATCAAAACCTATCAGGTTGCCGCCTATCTCTAGTAGACCTCTTGAATTGTTGAGGTTGAGGTTCTTCTTCTTCTTGTTCTTCAAAACTTTAAGATCTTCTCAAACTCTCCTCATCACCAAGTTCAATAGGAGTACGTAGTTCTTTCATCGAAGAAAGTGGAACTTGAACCACCTCCTTTTTTTTCTCCTCTTTCTTTGGCTACAACTCAACTGTGGAAGGTTTCATCTGTCAAAAAATTACACTTTTTCTATAGAGAACCTTTTGGGCCACTGGATCCCAAAGCTTGTACCCCTTCACACCAACACCATAGTCGATGAAGATACATTTAACTGCTTTGTTCTCCAACTTAGAACTCTTCTCAATCAGAATATGAGCGTATCTTGACAACCAAATTCTTTGAGATGTCTCATCGAAGGATTTTTACTAGATCATGCCTCCATGGGTGTCTTATCAACAAGAGATGATGTAGGAGATCTATTGATTAAATAACATGTAGTGGCTATTGCTTCAACCCAAAACTTCTGCTCAAGGATAGTACCACTCAACATACTCCTAGCACTCTCTATCAATGTCTCGTTCATCCTCTCTACAACTCCATTTTGTTGTGGGGTGTATGGATTTTTCTTATGTCTCTCAATTATGTGCTCTTTACAGAACTTCTCAAACTCTTTTGAACGAAACTCACCACCATTGTCAGTCCTCAAACACTTAATATTTCTAGTAGTTTATTTTTTCTACCAAGGCTTTAAACTCCTTAAATCGACTAAAGACATTAGCTTTTATTTTGAGAAAATAAACAAATTTTCTTCTACTGTAATCATCTATGAAAGAAAAAATATGCAGATATAATGAAGGAACATTCACAGGACAAACACATCTGCATGAACATAGTCCAAAACCCTAGAAGACTTGTGAGAACTAGAGTGAAAAGTAACACGGTTTTGTTTTCTATAAACAAAATGTTCACAAAATTTTAACTTGAGATTACAATCATCAAGGCCTTCAACAAGACTGTTAGATTTCAAGGATCTAAGACCCTTCTCACCGATGTGACCAATTCGTTGATGCCATAGCATTGTCTTCTCTACAAGAAGCTTCATTTCCAAGGAATGAGTACCCTTAGGTACCCAAAATGCATGACCATCAGATGTAGCTGCTACAATTTTTTCTACTCGATCTGATGGTGAGGATGAAGAATCCAAACATTTCTTCTTTGGTTTTTTTAGAGAAACTATTGCACTAAATAGTGCATGCATCCATCTTGAACAAGGTTCCAATCTACACACCATTAGCCAACACCATAGCTCCTCTCATCATCTTGCATCCTCCACTCGAGAAAATAAATTACACTCCTACATCATTCAATTTACTCAAAACAAGTAGGTTTTGTGCCAAACCTAGGGTATGCAAGACACCATCAATCCCCTTCACTCTTCCATCAAGGAATATTATTTTTACTCTTCTGCAACCACCAATCTTCAGGTGAGAGTCATCACCCAGATACACCTTCCCACTATCATATTCTTCATAGTTCGAAAACCAACCTTTGTGAGAGGTCATGTGGAAGGAATCACTCGAGTCTATCAACCACACATCTTCTGATGCATGCATTGCCAAAGCTGTGACAAATTCTTTTGTCATCTTGAGAGGATTTATCAGAGTCATAATTTAAGAAACTCTTTTTGTCTTTTTTCTTTTCTCTTCCTTGCACTCTTTTATGAAATGACCAAATTTTCCATAGTTCCAACACTCGAAGTTTGCATTGTTAAACTTCTCCATTTCAGTTCTATTGGATGTGCTTGCCATCATTTTCCTACAACAAGGTCATGAAATATTCTTCTGCAAAACTCCCATTGAAACAAAGATCAACTCAAAAAACCTTCAAACCCAACAATAGAATGAAAGCTGGCTGGCTTTGATACCTTCAAAGTCGGAGTGGCGAAGCAACTTCACCACGAACCTAAGTAGGAGAGAGTTGCAAAATTTCTTAAAAACACCTTTAACTGTTACAAATTTAAATGCACATATATATCATAAATAGATAAACAAAGAACTCATAACACAAAATTTTACGTGGAGAAAACTCTTTCAGGAGAAAAACCCAAGACTCCAAAACATAGCCCAATTATATTATTCAACAACAATTAACAAGTTACAATATAATTCTACAGGAGTCTTCACACTTCTTCACAATTCTAGAGTAATTAAATGACATAAATGGGTATACAATGCAACAAAACTGTAAAGCCAGATCCCACAACCTAGAGGACGATGCAACACTGTAGAAGCACAATTGATTTTTTTTCTTAAAAATAAGTAACAATGACGAGTGAAGTAAACTACTCTAACACATACATCCTCTAGGCCACACAATGCATCTACATGTGAATTTCAAAACTTACAAAATTATTCTAAAACATAGTATATGGAATTAACTCAAGATACAATATACATCAAAGCATTAATTCATTGCAAAATAAGTCTAACACATAGAAATGTAATGAGCATATTTCCACAGATACAACACCACATAACACCAAATATACCATTTAATCCAACAATGAATAAATCATACATAATGTTACAATTACATCACAAGGGTTCTCCTTGATACAAATGAGGATTACAATTACATAGTGTCCCATAGTTACAATGAATAAAGAGAAGTACAAATCCATAGAACCACATGAGCTCCTCGAACAAGAAGATCTCACCATCACAAATAGGAAGAGAAAGCTCAACAGTGTAAGGTGCACGCCACCCAACCATATGGTACCCGTAGGCCCAACCCTCGTGCTAGGAGATAGTAAAAGGTAACCAAGACAAACCTATTACCTCTAGACACAGGAAATATACAAGATAACATAGTACTAGTAAACATAAAGAAAAGGTCACATTGCTTCCAGAATCACTGAATCAAGAACAATCATTGTACAACAAAAACTGACTGTTGTCATAGGAGGAGTGTCATCACAAAGGTTGCATTGGTTATCCTAAGGAGATCTTCCTAGGTCCTGGCCCCCATCTTGGGTTATCCTGGTAACCTCTTACGAACTCTGGCCCCACATGCACACCAGTGCGGAATCCATTATCTTTCGGGAAGACAAGATAAAAATCTTGCCATTCTAGGCCTTCCCGACTCATCTCAAGTCTAACACAAGCCCTTGAGCCAATGAGTGAGGCTAATTATCAAGTTAAATATGTTAACTACCCATTCCCCTAATGTAGGTTATTTAATTTCCATTGATTACACTGACTTCCACACGAGTTATCTTGGGACCACTTTGTGTCCCGGTCCCCGTTGAAAGCCACTCCCCTATTGACAACACAATAACTCATTCTACACCCAAGGGTAGATAGTGCACCAACTGATAATAACATAACACAAGAGATAACACATCCCTACAAATGTCCAATATTGAATCCAACTACATGCACTACCCAAGGAAATCTCAAGGCGACTAACAAAAATAGCAACCCTGTCACAATTATAATCTGGAAGACTTATATTTTCTCTACAACAAATATTCCCCACAGTGCCCAATTACATAAATACTAGAAATTAAAATAAACAATCTCAAGTAATTAAAAGCACTACTATTCGGATTTCCTAAATCCAAAACAATCAATATCACATATCTAAAATACACCATTTAAACATAATTCCTATTTATAGGTCAACAATGAATTTAAACTAAATAATTACTTTTAGTTCACAACTACTCATAAGATTAACTCAAATTCATCAATAAAATAATCAATCATTTCAATTTAATTAATCGTGCTTGCAAATATTTATTGTATTACTCACACATTAAATAAATATATTTAATATGTATATATATAATTAAATATAACTATATATATACATATAAATATATTATTTAATTATAAAGTTAATTATATTTTTCCCAAATTCCATTTAAAAATAATTACAATACAATTCCCAAATATATATACATATATATATATATATATATATATATAATATACATAATATATAAAATACATATTATAAATAATAAGCATATTATATATTATATATATAACATATATATACATATATAAATATATATTATATAATAAAATAACCATTAAAGAAACCATCGTACGAAAATCGCAGCGTTCAGATTGGTTGCGTCAGAGTTTATTAAGGGAGACGACGCTGTCTATGTCAGCGCCTTCCCCACACATGTGTGGAGGGTGTTGCCACAGTAGGTCCGTCCCCACCATAATATGGAGGTGGCAGTGTGGTTTAATCCCCAGTGCCTCCAAAATACAAACTTAAACTTTTGTAATTTCATCACTGTTATTAATTCACCGTACGATGATTTCTTACAATTTCGTTTCAAAATAAAAATTCCTACAGGGAATTTACAGTGCTTTAAATAAAATAAAATATTTATATATAATATATATATGTATATGTACATATATATTCAATATATATATATATATATGTATGTATATTTATATATAAATTAATCCAAGCACTGGTTCAAGTTGGGCAATAAATTTTCATAGAAGAAGTTTTCTATAGGAAAGATCAAATATTTTCACAAAAGAAGTTTTCTATAGGAAAGATCAGAGATTTTCATAGAAGAAGTTTTCTACAGAAAAAATTAGAGATTTTCACAAAAGAATTTTTCTATAGAAAAGATCAGAGATTTTCATTTTCCTAGACAATTAAAAGAAATAGGGAAACCAAAACAAAATGATAATTTTCTACAGAGATCTATAATTTCCTTTCGTATCAATCTATTTCAATTGATTAATTTACACAAAGGAGCTAAATTGTTTTCTGCAGAGGTTTGATTTTCACGACAATCTTTTAAAAACAAAAGCTTCTACAATAATGAAAACCTCTTCTAATCTTTTCCAATTTGCATTACAATAATTAAATAACTCTTTTAAATCAAAATTCACAAAAACAATTAAAGAACCTGTTCCAGAAGAATTGTTGCCTCGAGGATTGATGCCGAGCTTCTTTGTAACCTCAATTTGCCAATTTTTCCAAAGCTTCCTCCAGAACAATTGCCACTTCCCAAAGAATAGAAACAATCCACAACCAAGAATATAACAAACTAGATTCCTAGAATTATCGGAAAGCTTCTAAGATCTACAATTTCTTCAAAACACAAAACAATTCTTTTCTTTCCCCAAAAACCTTTGTCTTCTTTTCTCGTGAAAACAACTTCCTCTTTTCTCAACAATTTCAATCAATCTCTCCGTAAATCAATTTTAAGACAATAAGAAAACAAATCCTTCTAACTTCCAGTTCACATGACAAATATCTTTTCTTTAACAAACCAAGATATTTCTGAGATCTTTTCCCAAATATGCATTTAAAATTAAAAACAATTTATTTAATCTAATTTACAATTAAATAACTTATTGATTTTAATTCCCAATTAATTTAGTAATTAAAATTACTTAATAATATAACTTAAATTAAATTATTTAATTTATAATAAAATCTCCATATTAATTAAATACTTAATCACAACATATAATTTAATCCTTACAATTTAAACTTGCACGATAAATAAAATACCAAGACCAACATGGATAAGGAACATGACCAACATACGGACTGACGACACACTATGCTAGGGTAAAGGTTTGACAAGGTTAACCAGTTACTATCTCCCAATCATTACTGTTGAGTAGTGGACACACTCAGACCTGTGAAACCAGGTGAAGCCGTTGTCTTGTACCTGCAAACCTACAACAAAAGCGAAAATTGTACATGTATACATATAATAATTCATCCACACCGTGAAGAGAGAATCGCGGAAATCACAGGGCACTCGCAAGCGAGTGATGCAATACCGTTCTCTTCACCAATACAATGTCACATCAACTGATGAGATAATATATCAATTAAACTACAATAAGCATATAGTACAATGTCATCACAACTACGCATCTGTGCAAACATAAAGCATATTAAACATAATCACCATGCATATAATATATCATCACATCCATATAGTCTATCATCGCTCCACTGTCAGCGATAAAACAACCATAACATAAAATAAGGTCCAACAAAGTATCTGAGCTATCAAGAAAAACATAACAAAACGAAGGGGTGTCACAACAACATACAACTCCAAAATACAAGTGCTCAATATATAAGAGCTTACAATGCATAAATACATTTCTAAAACAACTACCAAAGGCTGAATGTGCAACATGAAAAGCACTAAAAATAGTGCAGACACACATCGATAAGTTTCCAATTGTCACCACATGCCAATTTGCAAAATTTGCACTTGCCAAAATAACTGCACTTTGAAAACTCACATTCCATGTAAACTCAACATAGAAATAGAAAAATATTTTATGCACAACTCCACTTGTAAAATCAACTTTCCAACTTGACTCCTCATTCGAATAGAAATTGCAAGTTGTAAATCACAAAACAAAGTGAGAAAATTAGCAATATTTAATATCATAGAAAAATCAATTCTTATGGAAAAATCAAAGGTTGAGACACCTTTTTCCAAAAAGGTCAAACCTTCGGAAGAGAGGGGAAGTATCACTTAAGAGAGGAGCTTGGTCTGGTAACCCTTAATAAGACCTAAACTAATCTTTCACACACTTACACCCTAGTTGGTTAAGACAGGTCAAGACAATCGAGATTTCGTAACTAAACCCTTAATCGAAGTCTTGGATTAATTTGGGAGTTTTTTGGTCATCTTTGATTGGTTATGATTTTAGTCATTGATTTTGATATTGGTTCTTTGGTTGAAATGCATGTTTTGGGTATATATGTGTTTACATTTAAAAGTAATTCTAGTGTCTTGCATTGATTAAGGCTTGGGTGATTTTTTCATATATGTGTATATATCATCAAAGTCAACAATAAGGTAAGGAATATATATTTATAAATATATTAATGTGTACACATAATTTAAATAAGTATTATGTTATACACATATTTAATTATATGAATATATATATTATATATATGTGTGTGTTGATATCTTTGAAAAAGGAAAATTGAATATTAGATATATATGTAATAATATAATACTATTATTTTAATAAATATATAAATATATTATTTAAATATATATTATCTACATTTGATAGATGAGTAATGTAATAATAAACATGTGAATATAATATATATATATAGAATAATGGTTTATATATTAAATGTGTGCTAAATTAAGATTAAGAGAAGCACCGCCATTAAAAGTTAATGGCTAAACCAAATAGTGCATAATTCATGAGAAAAGAAACCAAACATATATGTATAATGCTGAAGTTAAAAGGGATAGCACATTTAGAGGCTGCACATAAGCAATAGGGCAATGCAGTAAGTATTTAAATGTTGTGTAAAATAAAGCAAGGGAGCATTATAATAGAGCGCATAGTTTCAAATGCAAACTAATGTGATGTAACAACCTAAGACTTAGTAAAACATGAAGGAAAAGATGATAAACAATGCATAAGAAACTTTGACCTGGTCATAAGCAACAACAACCAAAGGAATAGGGCACATAGTGTTAATGTGGCACAAATATATGAAAATCATGAGCCAAATAGAAGTCTAATCTGCATTAAAAATACCTTATTTTGAAGCAAATTGAAATAAGTGAGTTGGTAAAATGATAAGTTGGCCAAATAGAGTTGACCTGTAGAAGACAATAACCTTGCATTTCTTATTATACTTCTTGTTGTCCAATATAATGAAATCTAGCTGTGTATGCGTTTACTGTGCAATGATTTTAGCTACCACCTTTTCTTTTTCTTGCTGAGTCAAACCTTTTGGATTGAGAAGTGTCATCTTTGATAGCTTATTTCTGGCTTGTAGTTGCTCACAATTTTGTATAAATTGAGGTTCTTTCTACCTCATTTGGATGGATATCTACACTCTTGCTATTAATTTCTGAGTTGGTATTATTTTCATTTCTGAGTTTAGAGAGTTTTCATGAGAGGTTTCGAGAGAGACTTTGAGAGAGAGTTTTTGGAAATTGGAAGTGATAATTGCTGAGTTGCAAGTTGATTGAGGGGAAAGCTAGGATAGGAATCCAGTATGATCGATTGGAGCTTTGCAGAACCAAGCATGCTTATTTCTACTCTTTTATGCTTTAAATATTTTGAAAATATTATAAGTCTTTGATTACCTTGTTTTGGAAAATTTGTTTAATTATTTATTATGGAAAGATTCTTGATGAGTCTAGTTATTAATAAGCCCCATTATAGGGATATATGCATATACTCTATATAATAGATTATGAGTGTTTAAGTTATTATCTTATAAATGCTAAACAAACCATTGTGGACAATGAGGTTAGTAACACGACGGGAAAGGAGGTATTGTAGAAATGTCATCATTATTAGGTTGCAATGTTATGGAAATCATGATTGATAATATTTACCTAATTGATTACTTATTTCTCCTTGAGATAGGAAGAGAGTCTTTCCCTAGGGATAGGGTATAAACTTGAAGGTCATATCAATATTCAACAATAGGGTTGAGAGTTTTATTTAATGGAAATGATATTTTCTTATTTTGATTAAGAGTTTTTTCCTATTCATGGAATTCTAAAAGAGGGCACACGTTTCAGTAACCCAAAACCGTTTTGTGAGAGGACTATAGGTGTAAGAGCACCAACTTCTCACAAATTGATTATGTCCTCTAGATGATATAAAAATATAGTTAACATGTGAATGTATGAGGTATTTGAAAGAGAAGTTTTATGGTTGGTTTATGTTCACTTGAACGTTACTTTACCTTGGTTGAAACCCTAGGTTAAGAATAACCTATTTGGTAGGGTTGTTAATTTGGTTATTGATTGAAGCAAATAGGTTGAGAATTATCCTATGTGGACTAATTGATCATTTGATTGTTGATTATATCTTGTTTGAAGTCATTTATTGTTGAAGATTATACTTTTGATTGAGGTCATTATACTAGTTAGGTAGATGTGTGGAGGACCATAGTGAGTCCATGGTTGGTAGAAAAGTGCTTGAGTGATTCTTCTCCTCATCGATAGGTGACCAATATTTGATGGAGGGCACCTGGACCATTCGTATACCTAGTGCTAGTGAGCTCATGGAAGCTATGTAAGTATTTATGTATTCATTTCTATGGAAGATTGTAAAAGAGAAAATGTTATCATGAAATTATGTAATATGAAATAAACACTTTGGAAAGTTGTAATACTTTGTTATAATGCAATGGGAAAGATGTTTATTTCAAATGTGCATTATATTATTATCTTTGAAAGGAAAAAAATTATTGCTAAGTGTTGGCATCATAGTTTATTTACTTGAGGTTAAAAACCTAGTAAATTTATTGGGTTAGAACAATGGGCATGTTACACGTGGTATCAGAGCTACCAGGTTCAACTTTGAAACCTATGGGCTCACTACGTAAGTGAAACATAAACCTTATTGGAAGTTAAAGGTTGAAAAGTTCTTATGCCAAGATGGTGAGAGGAAAAGAACACATGGGAAACAAAAAGGGAAGTTTAGATTCCTAAAGAATTATTTAAGTTTGGACTACGAAGAATTGTCCCCGGAGTTGCAAACTCCCAAACCAACAACTCACTTGGATACACCTTTGGATTGTGAAATATTATGCAACCAAGTTATGTAGGAAGGTTATGGGAATTACCCATGGGTACATTCATCCTATGAAATAGTTTAAATAACTCTAAGGGATAGAAAGGATTAAAGAATCTCCCTCATTGATAGCAACCTTAGATGTGAGGAGTCAAGAAATTTCGATTAACTGAGGATACTATGAATCTATGAGTATGCTTTATTAGAAAAGATCTGATTGATAGCATAAATCATAAACTTGGTTGAAGTAGAAAGTCAAAATTTTGTGAAATTAGTCTCAACTAGAGAGGTATCCAAGAGGTAGGATAACCCTTGACAGTCTTGATTCTGTTGGATGTTGTGGTGTGTTGCTGATATGTGGTTGTCATTGATGTCAACACTATTAGCATTATTGCATTAGAAACTGTATATGTTGAGGATATTGAGAAAATTGTAATAAGAAGTGCTACAGGTTGTCATTGGTGAAGCGAAGTTCTTTCTGTTGGTGTGATCAGTACGTTGTTGTTCATAGGTTTTGGACTAATAAGTTGACTAAATGGTTTCTTTTTTAGCATATCTAGTCTATCAACGTCAAGTTTCAGAGATCCACGTGAAGATTTGATCAAGTTATGAAGATTTGTATTCTGACAATTTTTCTATTACTTCTGTTTGTGTTCCTGAATGAAGATCATGCAATTTTAGTTAGTTCAATTGTTGTGGATGCTTCTTTGGTGTTTCATGATGCTTGTGGATGTTTCTAGTTTGTGCCCTATCTGTGTTGCACGTCCACATTGATCGTTGTGCTCGTGATCTGATATTTTCTCTTGCGTGTTCATGTTTTTCATGTTCTTGGCCGACAAGGTGTTGAAGCGTGTTATGGATCTTCGTGGAGTAATTAATTGAAGTGGTTCATGTTTGAGGATGTTATTTTCGGTCATCACTATGTTGTGGCTGACCTTGGTTGATTTGCACTAATAATATTTATTGATCTGAGCTGATTGTTTATATTATTTCTTGCTATTTTGTTGAAGCTGACTTATAGCGATGTAATCTCTTGTTGCGAATATATATGAGAAATTGTTTTATCATTTGGAAGTGTGTGTGAAAGTGAAAGTGTGAAGTGTGTGAGTCCTATGTGTGAATATTTTTTAATCATTCGAAGGCAGAGCAGAGAGTGAAGAAGAGTAAATAAGTGTTCATGTGCTTAACTGGAACTATAACCAGGTATTAGCAAATGCTATTTTCTCAGTTCAAAATATGATGGATTTAATTAGAACCTTTCTATAAGATAGTGTGTCTTTCTTTGTAATTGAGTAGTGAGCTCTAGGCAGTGTTCCTGAATGCATATGCATTCCCCATTCATATTTTCTTATACTTTTAATAGGGTATAATCTTGTGGACTGATCTCCACCGTGGTTTTTTCCCTAACAAGGTTTCCACGTAAAAATCTTGGTGTTATGTGTGCCTCTGACATGTTCATTTATGCTTTCATGATTAATGATCAGATCTGAGAATAAGACTAATAAGTTGAATAAGTTTGAAATTCAATGACAACTGATTCACCCCCCCTCTCAGTTGCTTGCCCTTGAGTTGCCAACAATTGGTATCAGAGCAGGTTCCTTGGAAGAATTTTTATAGCTTGAGGTGATCCAAGATGGCGACTTATAAGAAGAATAGTCCTAGATTTGATGGAACAAATTATTCCTTGTGGAAGACTCGAATGGAGTGCCATCTTAGATGCATTGGTGAACCCTATTGGAGCATTACAAAAACTATATATGTTATTCCACAGAATGGTCCACTTATGTTGAGATCAGGGATGTTGAGTATAATATCCAGGCTAAGGAAGCTTTGTTGAGTGCTCTGATTGATACTGAGATGACAAATGTGATGGATTTGAAGACTGCTTATGAGATCTAGAAAAAGTTGGAAACCTTGTATGAAGGTGATGCTAATGTGAAGACTGCTAAGCTACAAAGTCTAAAAGGGAAATATGAAAAGTTGAAAATGGGTGATGATGAAAATGTTACTACTTTCATGCAAAGAGTGAATGAACTTGTGTGTGGTATCAAATGTGCTGGAGGACAGATAGATGAATCAAATATTGTTGCTAAAGTGCTTAGATCTTTTCCTGATTCCTACAAAGTCAAGGCTAGTGCTATTGAAGAGCTCCAAACTGTGACAAATGTTACCAGAGATATGTTGATTGGTAAGCTTACTGCTTTTCAGTTGAGTGAATTTGGTGATGCCCTTCCTAAGGTTGAATCTGCATTCAAGGCCACTACTTCTGGAAGAGATAAACATAGATATGATCCGGGTGAAAGTTCATCAAGAAATACATTCAAGTATGAGGATGAAATGAAATAGCTCGATGAAGAAGAGAGAGAGCTTGAAGAACTTGAAGCATTGATTGTGAAAAGAGAAGCCAAAGGACAAGGTAAGTATAAAGGGAAGTTTCCTATTAAATGTGTCTCTTGCAATAAGATATGCCATTTTACATCAAGGTATCCTGAGAGAGTTTCCAAGCCAAAATTTAACAAGCCTAAATTCCAAAAGAAGTGTTACTATGTTGTTGATGGAGGTGTGAAAAATGATGAATTTGACAAAGGAAATGCAAGTGAAGATGAATTTGTGTTTATTGCTATCAAGGAAAATAATCCTATGTCTACTAAATCTGCTAGTTGTACAAATGTGGAGAAAGCCCTAGTTTCTCAAGTTGAAGAGAAAGATGAATGGGTAATTGATAGTGGTTGTTCTCATCATATGATAGGAGATAAAAGTAAGTTTGTAAGTTTGGAAAAGTATGATGGTGGTGTTGTGAGATTTGGTGATGACAAAGCTAGTGTGATCCGTGGAAGAGGATGCATTTCTCTTGATAGTAAGCATAATATTGATGATGTCTTATATGTTGAAGGTTTGAAGCATAATATTTTAAGTGTTAGACAGATGGTTGATAAGGGATACAATCTTCAGTTCATGGATGGTAAGTGCAAGATATTGGGAAATTTGGAAATGTGATTGCATCAGGTACAAAAACAAAAGGTAATATTTTCCACCTGAGTGTTGCTAGTAAAATTTGTTTGATTGCTCAAATTGATGAAAGCTGGTTGTGGCATAGGAGAATGTGTCATGTTAACTTTGATAATATTTTCAAGATAAGTTCCACTAAGGTTGTGAGAGATCTTCTTAAGCTGATGAAACCTACTAATGCCATATGCAAAGAATGTCAGTTAGGAAAGCAAACAAGAATTTCATTTCAGAGTAAACAACAAAATTCAAATGGATTGTTAGATCTTGTGCATACTGATTTTTGTGGTCCTGCTAGAACTAGAAGTTTACAAGGATACAAATACTTCATGTTGCTTATTGCTGACTATTCAAGGATGATGTGGGCTACTTTCTTAAGGGAAAAATCTGAAGCTCTGGAAAAGTTTAAGATCTTTAAGGCTATGGTTGAGATAGAGATAGGTTTGAAGATTAAGTGTCTGAGATCAGATGGAGGTGGTGAATTCACTTCCAATGAGTTTAATTCTTTTTTTGAAGAGCATGGAATAAAGAGACAGTTATCTGCATTGTGGACCCCTCAACAAAATGGAGTTGTGGAAAGGAAGAACAAAACAGTTCTAGATGTTGCTAGAACCATGATGTTGGAAGAAAATATACCTCATATCTACTGGAGAGAAGCTATGAGTACTGTTGTGTACACACTTAACCGGGTACAAATCAAAGGTGATACTAATAAGACTCCTTTTGAGCTATGGACTGGTAAAAAACATATTGTTAGATATTTCAAGATCTTTGGAAGCAAGTGTTATATCAAAAGAGATGAAGATATAGGAAATTTTGATGCTAGGAGTGATGAAGGAATCTTTCTGGGTTATGCTACTAAAAGTAAGGCCTACTAGTGTTACAATAAGAGACTGAAGAAAATGGTTGAAAGTGCAAATGTTAAGGTTGATGAGGACTTTGGTACACCATCCAGAACCTGTGGATATGATTCTGATGATCAAAATGACAATACAAACAAAGGAAAGCAAGGTCAGACTTCAAGTCAAGTCCAAATCATTCCAGTGAATTAAGAAGATCAAGAGGAAGGAGAAACTAGTGGAAGAACAGAAGAGAGATCAGAAGAGCCTGAGGTTGAAGAACATTCTAAGAAGACTTTGAGGTATGTGAGATTGAATCATTCAGAAAATCAGATCATAGGTGATAAGAACAAAGGTCTCCAGACTAGGAGAAGAATTGCAAAAGAATATTGTTTGATTTTAAAGACTGAGCCTAACAACGTGAATGAAGCATGCAAAGATGAACATTGGGTTGAAGAAATGGAAGAGGAACTACAAAAAATTGAAAAGAATGATACATGGATTCTTGTTCCTAGACTTAAGGATAAGAATGTAATTGGAACTAAATGGGTCTTTAGAAACAAACTGAATGAACAAGGTGAAGTGGTTAGAAACAAAGAAAGACTGGTATGTAAGGGATATTCATAGATGGAAGGTATTGATTTTGAAGAAACCTTTGCCCTTATTGCTAGAATTGAAGCTATGAGATTGTTTCTTGCTTATGCTGCTTACAAAGAATACAAAGTTTATCAAATGGATGTCATGTCAGCTTTTCTAAATGACAAATTTGAAGAAGTGTATGTTTGAATGACCAGATGGATTCCAGTTGATTGATCAAGGAGATATGGTTTTCCGATTGAAGAAAGCATTGTATGGACTCAAACAAGCCCCTAGAGCATGGTATGCCAGATTTGATAAGTATTTGGTGAAGTTTGGATTTAACAAGGGTATTGTTGATAGTAATATGCATTTCAAGAATGATGATAAAGATTTAATTGTGGAAGTTTTTTTTGATGATATCATATTTGGAGGAGATGATAGCTTGTGCATGAAGTTTTCTAATGAGATGCAAAATGAGTTTGAGATGTCAATAATTGGAGAGATAAAATTCTTCTTGGGATTGCAAATTACTTAGTTGGATAAAGGGATCTTTATATCTCAGTCCAAGTATGTGAAAGAGTTGTTGAAGAAATTTGGCATGGAAGATTCAAAGCTAGTTGGTACACCCATGGTGACCAAATGCAAGTTGACAACTAATGGTGATTCTCTGAAGGAAAATCATACTAGATGTAGATCAATGATTGGTGGATTACTTTATTTGACTCAAACTAGGCTTGATATCATGAATGTTGTATGTATTGTTGCAAGATTTCAAGTTGATCCTAAAGAATCTCATGTAACTGCTATGAAGAGGATTTTTAGATACCTCAAGGGGACAGTTGATTTTTGTCTATGGTATCCTAAAGATGATGATCTTTCTTTGAGTGCCTTTACTGATGTTGATTGGGAAGGAGATGTGAATGACAGGAAAATTACTAGTGGTGGAGAATTTTTCTTGGGAAAGAAGTTGATTTCATGGTTAAGCAAAAAGCATAATGTTATTTCTTTATCTACTGCAGAGGTCAAATACATTGCTGCTGCTAATAATTGTACTCAACTACTGTGGATGAAGCAAATGTTGAAGGATATTAGAATTGTGTATGATGAGCCTATTGTTATATTTTGTGATAACTCAAGTTCTATTAACATTTCTAAGAATATGGTGTTGCATTCCAAGACCAAGCAAATATCTATCAAGTTTCACTTTTTGAGAGAGAAAGTAAGTGAAAAGGAAATCAGATTGGAGTATGTGCCTACTAAGGAGTAGATTGCAGACATATTTACCAAGTCATTGCCTAAGGATAATTTTGAGTATCTCAGAGGGAAGTTAGGGGTGATTTTCCCCTCCTTATCAGAACTAAGGATGCATTGATTTGCATCAATCTGTGCATTTCATGATCATATTTTGATCTAGATTGTTGTTGTGATGGCTGCTACTTAGGGAGAGTAGTGAGATGTTCAGATGTTCAGGTGTTCAGATATGTGGTTCAAAGCTTGCATAGAAGAGATCTTTGACATTGATGTCAAAGGGGGAGAAGAGTCATGTGAAAAATATTTGTGGGGAGAAGAGTTGAGGAGAGAAGAGTCAGAACCTGAGGAGTAAGTGTAGTTGTGTTGATGGTATTTTTCACATCATGTGTTGCCATCAATGCCAATGGGGGAGATTGTTGGATGTTATGGTGTGTTTCTGATATGTGGTTGTCATTGATGTCAACACTATAGCATTGTTGCATTAGAAGTTGTATATGTCAAGGATATTGAGAAAATTGTAATAAGAAGTGCTACAGGTTGTCAGTGGTGAAGTGAAGTTCATTCTCTCGGTGTGATCAGTGCATTGTTGTTCAGAGGTTGTGGACTAATAAGTTGACTAAAGGGTTTCTTGTTGAGCATATCTAGTTTATCCATGTCAAGTTTCAGAGATCCACGTGAAGATTTGATCTAGTTATGAATATTTGTATTCTGACAGTTTTTTTGTTACTTTTGTTTGTGTTCCTGAATGAAGATCATGTGATTTCAATTAGTTCAATTTTTGTGGATGCTTCTCTAGTGTTTCATGATGCTTTTGGATGTTTCTAGTTTGTTCCCTATTTGTGTTGCATGTCCACATTGATCGTTGTGCTCGTGATTCAAGATTTTCTCTTGCGTGTTCATGTTTTTCATGTTCTTGGCCGACAAGGTGTTGAAGCATGTTGTGGATCTTCGTGGAGTAATTAATTGAAGTGGTTCATGTTTGAGGATGTTATTTTTCAGTCTTCACTATGTTGTGGCTGACCTTGGTTGATTCACATGAATAATATTTATTGATCTAAGTCGATTGTTTATATTCTTTCTTGCTATTTTGTTGAAGCAAACTTATAGCAATGTAATCTCTTATTGTGGATATATATGAGCGATTGTTTTATCATTTGGAAGTGTGTGTGAAAGTGAAAGTGTTAAGTGTGCGAGTCTTGTGTGTGAATATTTTTTAGACCATTCGAAGGCAAAGTAGAGAGTGAAGAAGAGTAAAAAAGTGTTCATGTGCTTAACTGGAACTGTAACCAGGCATTAGCAGCTGCTATTTTCTCGGTTCAAAATCTGATGGATTTAATCAGAACCTTTTTGTAAGACAATGTTTCTTCCTTTGTAATTGAGCAATGAGCTCTAGGAAGTGTGCCTGAATGCATGTTCATTCCCCATTCATATTTTCTTATACTTTTAATAGTGTATAATCTTGTGGACTGATCTCCCACGTGGTTTTTCCCCTAACAGGGTTTCCACGTAAAATTTTTGGTGTTATGTGTGCCTCTGATGTGTTGTTCATTTATGATTTCATGATTAATGATCAGATCTGAGAATAAGACTAATAAGTTGAATAAGTTTTAAATTTGGTGACAACTAATTCACCCCCCTCTCAGTTGTCTGCCCTTGAGTTGCCAATAGATTCAGTACAGGTTACAATCTTTTGATAATCAGAATCAAGAGTGAAAGTTGGCACTTTTAGAATAAAGGTTAGAGACCGAATTGGTCAGTAAAGGGAAACAACTTAAAAAGGAGAAGATGAAAGCTGACATGATTCAACCAACTCGAATAGAAAAGGTCAATTTGGAGTTCTGATTAAAATGAGAAAAATGAACCAAGCAACTTTAGAGTGTTTAAGGTTATGAGAAAATTAAAGTTACCAAGAATTGGGACAAAATCACTTAGAAAGATGATTGCAAGTTGGGAACTGAAAAGTAAGTTAGACTAATTTGACAAAGGCTCAGTTAGTACATAGTTTGGTAGAAAGTGAAAAATGAACTCACCAAATGGTCAACGAAAGTAAACTTATGTTTAGATGTTTCAAAAGGAAATTGGCTATGGAGGGGAACTATGTGTCAAATCAAAAGAATAATTTGGAAATAACTCAAAAAGGTGAGGACCCAATTGATATAGGGATCCTTAGGAAATATCGTTAACACGTCAACAAGTGGGGCTTGTGGATACGAGATATTATTTCACCACGGTTAAAAGGCTATTAATGTACACATAAAAGAGAATTGTAATAAAATACTAGAGTACCTCTTAGCTTGTCAAGTTGTTGATTATTCATTAGATCTTGTTATGGTGGATCCAACTATTGATTCTGAGAAATTAAAGGGTGGTGATGAAACCAATTTTGGGAATGAAAAGGTATATTCGATTCATACCATGGAGGGTAAGAAAGGCAAGTAATAGTCAATCAACTATCAAAATCCAACAACAAGGAATGATAAATTAATTCAATTTGGGAAATGTGAATGTTTGCTAAGAGTTCAACTTTAAGATGATCTAATATCATGGAAACACTAAGGGGGGAATAAGGAGAGTAGCTAGACTCAAATAAAGTACCTCATACAATGAATTTTATTAATGTATTTTCAATTTGGGAGAACTTTTGACTTCTCCATAAGTCTTGATTCAAAGACCAACCAAAGTCTTTTATGACCGCAACAAGGTTGGTAAAGTTAAAAGGATAAGGTATTGGAATTATTTGGGAAAGGTAGAGGGAAGGTCAAGGTTTATGACCAATGAGAAAGAAATATTTGCAACATAAATTCTATATGAAATTGTTTTAGAAGAACAAATTATTAATATCATTTATACTTTGAAAAAAGATAGGCATTATACTTGATCATGGAAGGCCAGATTATCACCTATGTAATAGGGAGAAAAAATTTATGTACTCATTATTTTGAGTCATCAAAAATGTTCATGCTTGGAAGCTAGGTATGTAATAATTGTTGACATGTTTTGGAAGATAATGTCAAGTCAACATGATTAAATGAGAATTGTTACTCAATTTAGTATAAATGCTCATCGAAAGAAAGAAATTAAGTTGAAAATCGGATTGCAACTTTGGAAATGATCAAAGGACGAAAGAAATCCAAGATATGGATGTTTTAAGAAGTCCATGGAAGAGGTTTCACTTAGTCGAAATGGACTACTATGAATCAAAAAAGAATCGATGTACCCAAAATTTGGGAGATTGAGGAATGAGATGAGGTGAATTGATGTCGTATAAAGGTCACATAGTGATGATTTTTTTTTTAATGAATGGGAAACCACTATAATCTGGAAGGGGATAGAGTAAGATGTTGCAAGGAATGCAATAAGTTGTTGTCTAGTATGCTAGAGGATGAAGACAATATGTTGTCATTAGCAGGACTTGTATACTCTTATGAAATTCTACTAAGGAAGTGGTAGATTATTAGAATATCTTGATCTTTCTTTGTCGATGGAACTGACATAATGTTATGGTGGATAGAATCACCAAGGTAACCAATAAAGATTGGAAAATATGATTTATAGGATATTAGTCCTAAACAACATATTGTGTGAAGTAGTTGCTTAATGATCCCGAGAAAGGATATCTCAGATGGGAAAAAGAAAGTAATGATTAGGGTTTGAGCAAACCATGATCATCTTATGAAAATTTCAATTGAATGAATGCTCAAATTATTGCTTTAAGTTAGCCAATTAGGAAAAAGGGATAAATTCAATCTCAAGAGGATTTTGGGAATATTTTTAGGAAAAAAAAACTTATATCATTATAATTTGATCCATTTACGGAAGGGGGGTTGAAATTCCTAAAAGCTAGGAGAAGCTAGGACCGTAAATGTCATCATAAATGGAATAATAAATCAAACGATCAAGGAAAATTTGTTGATGCAAGCTTAAAATTATGAAGTGGTACAATTATTCTTAACGTAGAAGGTTGTGTCAGTGAGGGACGATATCGGATTTTGAGTTGTTGGATGGCATAAAAACCAAAAGAAAGGATGGGACCCATGGTGTAGTGTACAATACACCAAAATTTCCTATCTATTTGGGTTACAGTAAGGATAATTTCATTAGCCAATGAGAACGTGTTTTCCAGTCACTAGGGTATAGGTGTCATATAAGATATGGTCACTATTGTACTTATGAAGTATAAAGGAGTTAATATAATTATGATGTTTAGTTCTTTAAAGGGAAGGTATGCATGAAGTACACAAGTTATCCCCGTACATTAGCACAGTCATTTAGTGCAAGGTCCATAAAGGACGAGAATGCAAGGAGTCATGCTATGAGGGAAGATTAGTTGGAAATATACTTATTTCTTACATGATGAGAAAATTGAAAGTAAAACCTTTATTTGACTTTATATATATGTTAAGGACTTAAAATCATTGGGGACGATGATTCACAAGGGGGAAGTATGTTACACCCCATTTCGTAGTTACTAAGTTACTTTTACCTCCATGAGTGAAAGTGTTGGTAAATTCAAGTTGCAACTTTAATATGTTTAGTAGGAGAATGAAACACTGAAATATGCATTAAGATGTTATTATTTTAAATGAATTATTATGATTATATAGATGAAATGCGATGAAATAATATGTATTGCAATGTGAATATTTTAATTCTTTGTCAATACAAATGTTTAATGATGGAAATAAATTTAATGCAAATGTCTAACTACCTATACAAAGTATTAAGATGGATGCAGGAATAGGTCAAACTTTCAGAAGAGAGGGGAAGTATCACTTAGGAGAGGAGCTTGGTATGGTAACCCTTAATAAGACCTAAACTGAGATTTCACACACTCACACCCTAGTTGGTTAATATGGGTCAAGACAGTCGAGATTTGGTAAGTAAACCCTTAGTCAAATTCTTGGATTAATTTGGGAGTTTTTTGGTCGTCTTTGATTGGTTATGATTTTAGTCTTTGATTTCGAGATTGGTTCTTTGGTTGAATTGCATGTTTTGGGTATATACGTGTTTACTTATAAAAGTGATTCTAGTGTCTTGCATTGATTAAGGATTGCACAAATTTTTCATATATGTGTATATATCATCAAAGTCAACAATAAGGTAAGGAATATATATATATATAGACATATTGATGTGTACACATAATTTAAATAAGTATTATGTTATACGTGTATTAAACTATATGAATACATATTAAATATATATGTGTGTGTATTGTAGGAGTAGCCACCAACAATTTTATAGAATTTAATGGTTTAATTGAAGGTATCTTGCTCTATAAACAGTTAAGCATCTCAAAGATTGAAATTGAAGGGGACTCGGCCATTATTGTCAATGCAGTCAGAAAATGTGATATCCCCAATTGGAAGCTTAAGGGTCTCCTGGATCGGGCTTTGGAAATTCTATACACAATTGAGGACTATACTATCAACCATGTATATCGGGAGGCCAACATATTAGCCAACAATCTAGCTAATAAAGGCGTGGATGGAGAGGTGTTGGTAATGGTCGATGTGGCTGCCAGCTCAGCTCCCATAGCCACACAAGTCAGAGTTTATCCCCCAACATCTGTTGAAGGGGCATCATGACAAACCCACCCAGAGAGACCTGTAGATGGAGGCTATTCGGGCTGCCAAACAAACACTCCCGCCACATGGGGATGACTTTTTTGTGGATCAAAGCTCGGTGGAGTTGAAAGGAAAAGGAAAGAAGTGTGGCCAATTGCGTGGGTGCTTTTCTGCAGATAAGGATTAGTTTGTGTTCTTTTTTGTCTATGTTTTAGAACTTGAAAGCTTGGAATTTTGTCTTTACTACTTCCAAGCTATAGTCATGATAGAATAGGTCTCTATTAGTACCATATAGGGCACCTCTATTTAGCAGACATGGACATATACAACATGAATTTTGTTAAACTCCATGCTTATTAAGAACATACAGTATGTTTCTAGCTAGTGGATAGTGCCATATAGGACACATAGACTCTAAAGAAAGATCTAGACTGCGTATGCAAAATTTTGTATCTTTTATTTTAATTATCAATATACCACTGCTGCGGCTATGATTTAACAAAAAATAAATATAATATTATTATTTTCATAAATGTATAAATATATTATTTAAATATATATTATCTACATTTGATAGACGAGTAATGCAATAATAATCATGAGAATATTATATATATATATATATATATTAAGAATATATATAGAATAATGGTTTATATATTAAATGTGTGGTATTAAGATTAAGAGCAACACTACCATTAAAAGTTAATGGCTAAACCAAACAACACATAATTCATGAGAAATGTAGCCAAACATATAATGTATAGCCTTGAAGTTAGAAGGGATAGCGTAGTTAGAGGTTGTGCATAAGCATAGGGCAATGCAATGAATATTTAAATGTTGTTTAAAATAAAGCAAGGTAGTGCTATAATGGAGGGCATAGTTTCAAATGCAAACCAGTGTGAAGTATCTAACAACCTAAGACTTAGTAAAACATGAAGGAAAAGAGGATAAACAACACATAAGAAACTTTGACTTGGTCATAAGCAACAATGACCAAAGGAATAGGGCACATAGTGTTAATGTGACACCAATATATGAAAAGCATGAACTAAATAGAAGTCTAATCTACATTACGAATACTTGCTTTTGAAGCAAATTGAAATAAGTGAATTGGTCAAATGAGAAGTTGGCCAAATAAAGTCGACCTATAGAAGACAATAACCTTGCATTTATGATTATCATTATTGTTGTCCAATATAATGAAATCTAGCTGTGTATGTGTTTATTGTGCAATGATTTTAGCTACCACCTTTTCTTTTTCTTGTTGAGTTGAACCTTTTGGATTGAGAAGTGTCACATTTTCTAGCCTCTAGTTGCTCACAATTATGTATAAATTGAGGTTCTTTCTACCCCATTTGGAAAAATATCTACACTCTTGTTAATTTTTGAGTTGGTATTATTTGCATTTTTGAGTTTAAAGAGCTTTCATGAGAGGTTTTGAGAGAAAATTTGAGAGAGTTTTTGGAAATTGGAAGTGATAATTGATGAGTTGAAAGTTGATTGAGGAGGAAGCTAGGCTAGGAATCTAGTATGATCAGTTGGAGCTTTGCATAACCAAGCATGCTTATTTATACTCTTTTATGCTTTATATGTTTTGAAAAGATTATAAGTCTTTGGTTACCTTGTTTTGGAAAATATGTTTAATTATTTATTATGGAAAGATTCTTGATGAGTTTAGTTATTAATAAACCCCATTATAGGGATATATGCATATACTCTATATAATAGATTATGAGTGTTTAAGTTATTAGCTTATAAATGCTAAACAAATTGTTATGGACAATGAGTTTAGTAACACAATAGGAAAGGAGGCATGATATAAATGTCATCATTGTTAGGTTGTGATGTTATGCATTGAATCATGATTGATAATCTTTACCTGATTGATTACTTATTTATCCTTGAGATAGGAAGAGAGTCTTTCCCTAGGGATAGGGTATAAACTTGAAGGTTATATCAATATGCAACAATAGGGTTGAGGGTTGTATTTAATGGAAATGATATATATATATATATTTAATTAAAAGGCCATAAGCCGACTATTTATATTATATAATAAAAAGGAGTACAATATAATATGAGTAATATGAGTTCAATTGTTCAAGGTTAAGATGAGATCCACCTTAACTATATATCACCAAAATGATATTCCTAATACTACTTATGTTGTAACATTAAAATGTCAACTTTGATATCAAAATAGTTGACTTTGCATATAGCAATTTTGACATGAAGTTTTGCATTGAAGAACAATTTTTTTGAAGCTATTTAAAATGCCTTTAAATCTTCCCTACTGAGAAGCTGTCAACATTCCCAACCTTCTGCATGCTTTGATTGATTGGTGGAGTAGACTGCGAGGTGGCTGTTATATTCATATCTAGGATCGTTGGAGGAGGGCACTGCCTGAGTTGATGAGCATTTGGATTAACTGGAGATGCTTGCAATTTTTTTTTCCTATTCATGGAATTCTAAAAGAGGACACATGTTTCGATAACCCAAAATTGTATTGTGAGAGGACTATGGGTGTAAAAGCACCAACTCCTTGTAAGTTTATTATGTCCTCTAGATGATATAAAAATATAGTAAACATGTGAATGTATGAGGTATTTGAAAGAGAATTTTTATGATTGGTTTATGTTCACTTGAATGTTACTTTACCTTGGTTGAAACCCTAGGTTAAGAATAACCTATTTGGTAGGGTTGTTAATTTGGTTACTGATTGAAGCAAATAGGTTGAGAATTAGCTTATGTGGACTAATTGATCATTTGATTGTTGATTATATCTTGTTTGAAGTCATTTATTGTTGAAGATTATTGTTGTCAATAGATTTGCACCCTACTGAATGCAAGATTCAACAATCTACTAAAACATGGAAACCTTCTTCAGATGTGGGTGATCTGAACGAAGAAGGAATCTCTAGAGTGAGCTAGTCTCCAAATGATCGATCCTATTCTAAATATTTATGAGGAAAGGGATGGAAATATAACTTGAAAGTAAAACCTATGACTTAAAATGATCCACAAAACTTAACAATGATTTTGATAACTTCTCTCACAAAATAGTTTGATATTTCTCTCACAAAGCAATCTTCAAAAAAATAGCAATGAATTCACAATCCCTCATGAATAATAGTGCAAAATTGATTTGCATGAAGGTTCAGAAGTAAACACCACATGCAACCTGCAACAATGAACTTTTTGCATCAATGATTTGCAATACTTAGGACATAAAGAGGATCTGTAAACATAATCACAACATCAATATCATACTAAAACTGCAAGTTAAAACATAAATTGGAGATAGGAATGTTGTTTTTAATTAGATCAAGGAGTGAAACTCTCAGAATTGAGTACAAAAGTTTACAAGCTCCAAAGTGTTAAGAGCAAGAAACTGAAAATCTGAACTGGTAGAAGAAAGCAAAGACTAGGTCTCTTTAGAATATATCACCCAAGGAACCCTAATCCGAGCTCACAAAGAAGCTCAAGGAAAAAAGCTTCAAACTGTCTCAAAAACTACATAAAAGCAGGAAAAAGCATACTGCTTTTATGATCAAACTGTAAAGCCTCTAAAAATAGGCTGAATTTTCTTTAAAAGCCAGAAAAACACCTTATCTCTCCAAGATAAAGCTCAAACTCGACCAAGAAGAAAAAGTCAATATCAATCTGCTATAAATAGCAAGAAATCATAAAACAATTTATAAGAGATTGCTTTATGATTCTGCTTTACATGATTGCAGATTTTATAATTTGTCCATTTTTGCAATTAAAGATTGCAAAATCTTTTGCAAAAAAAGAATTACATGCTTAATTCATCAATACAATGCTTGATTTTTTCCTTAAAAAATCATAAAAATATCAGTGCACAACTTTACTCATCCATATCCCTAATTTATTTCTTCAAAATCAATTAAAAAACAAAGTAGATAATTGATTTCTTTTGAGAAAATAAAAAGCCTAAGTGATAAAAAAAATCCACCCCTAGGTCATAAAGTATTCACCATTATACACTCATTGTTTTCTCACAAAAACAATAAAGATAGGATACTCAAGGCTCTAATTTTCCTTAAGGCATAAGGGTGTCAATAAAAATACCAGCCCTAAAGACCTAATACAACGAACTAGGCATATGAATTCGGCCCCCCTGAAATATTAAACTTTAGACTTTGAATAAATTACAATGCAAAGATAACCCCACTTCGAATTTCTCACATGCCATTATCAAAGGTGAATATTCTAGACAATTATAATGTTGGGTCAAATTAGGGCATGAACAAAAGAATTCAAACCCTAATATGATTTCTTTTGCAATGATCACTTGAAAAAATTGAGCTCTGCCTGAGAGAGCACGCCGCCATGATTGAGCTCAATCTGAAATTTACATGCTTGAGAATCATCACTACTGTCTTCAGATAGCCGAATTCTTAGCCAGGTAAGCTTGATTTATACGTTATTGTAGTTTTTCACTTGATTCAAAGAGCAAGAAAGATTACTAAGGCTGCGGCCTGCTTATGCTTTGTTTCTGTTTTTCTTTATATTTCCTGTGACTTTTCCTTTCTTGGGTGACCTTATGAGCTTGAACTCGAGCTTTAACTGGAAGCTCTCATGAAAGAATTTGCTTGAGGATTTTTTTTTTTCTACTGTGCTCAAGGTAAACTATTATCACAGCTTCTATGGCTTTTCTTGTTTGAATTCATTCTGGCTTTGTGGTTGCGGCCAAGACAGTCCCTAATACATTTCCTTTATATTTTTTGTGCTCATTTGAAAGAGCTCAAAATTTGAGCTTGGGCTCTTTGTGCTTTCTTTTGGCGCCATGGTGAAAGCTTTTAAATTTTGAACCTCCTGTGAATGTTCTGGCCATGGCCCTTATGTTCTCCTTCGAGCAAGAAATGGTGAGTTACTTCACTGCCACGTATTTCTTTCTCATTGATATTTCTCCTCAAACAGAAAGCTTGTAAAAGCTTCATTTCTCTATAGATAATCAACTTTTATTTGTAAATTTCTGGCCATTACAAAGGCTGCACCATGTGTATCTCAGGAAAAGCATTTTTAAAGCTTCTGGGCTCGACCTAAAACAAGAATCTCACATTTTTGTATATTTGACAAATCCCTTCATGGGTATCATGAGATTTGAATGAAAACTGTATTTCCTTATTCTGAAGCTCGACCCAAGAAAAGAATTCCATCTTTATACCTGTTATTTCACATAAAATTCTCATATGGGTTGATAAAACAAATTATTTTGTTGTTCTGATAAAATACCCATATGGGTACCTGGAAACAATGAGAATCTATACACCAAATTGGAACCCCAATGTGGGTATTTGCTATCTGTTATATCATTTTCCTTTAGAAACAAAAACCCCATGTGGGTGTATGGAAAAAAAAATCTGTATATTAATTTTGTATCTAGTTAATGGGCTCGACCCATGATGGCTGGTGATATTCTTTGATATTCTATGACTTTCTTATTAAACCCTTCATGGGTAAACTAGGAATTATAATATTCTGGATTGTATTTTCAAACCCCAATGAGGGTATACTTGAAAGAATAAACATAAATTTATATTGCTATTTTTAAATTGGGCCGAACTCACCATGGCATTTTGCTCTCTCTATGTGAAATCCCCACCATGTAAACTCATTTGTGATATGAAAAAGTCTACACATTTCAATAATTGTGTAAAATCTGAGCTTCTTTTAGCATTCAAATTTTTCAACATTCAGCATATAAATGTTTAGAAACTTAGAAAATCTGTGTCATTCCATCACACAGGCATACCACAATATGACAAAAACTAAAAGTTCGTTTAACAACCTTCTTACATCTGCACCTTCAATATACCTTGGTAAGTCATTTCCATATTCCTATACTTGTCTCTTTGTGAAGAAAAGTATGTCTGAATGTGTTACTATTCCCACGCTATTTTCTTTTCACACAATTTTTTTTGGATTCCTTTATTCCACCATACAACAAACTCTTGCTTTCTGTCCTTGGAGTTATGCATAGATTTTAATTGAAACCTTGTAATTCTTTGGACTGCATTTACTTGACTGTTCCTGTGCATAACTAACACCTCAGAAACATCTTTTGGAATGATCATTTCTCACCTCGTAATCCTTAATGTTGTATTTGTATTACCGGTCAAACTAGAACTGATCAATCATTTATTATTTGAGTGCATTGTCTATCCTTTCATACTCTTGGGCTTCAACCTGGCACTCTTCATGCATTTTTATGCTCCATTTAATAAACTGTTCAGTGAAATTACTCTCTCCTGAGATGAAAGTTGAAACAAAACTCTTCATTAAGGCATAATGTATGCCTGTTCACTATCCTTGGTTGTGAGAAAGAACACTGATGAACCGAACCTGACATATGATCATGATGAACAAAGAATGCAGAATGTGAACCATACAACAATGTTTGATGTAATGTACTCAGTTAAATTAATTGAGCGAGTTAAACTCACTGTTCACCTGTAGATTTCAGAAAGCATTAACTTGATTGTTATGAATGCACAGTTGGTTTAATAGCTTGATAGATAACTATTCTTTTACTCTTCCAGTTCATATCATTCCTTTTGATGAATATATGATGATGTAATTACTATCTCTTATCAGCCCACTTGTAATGAATAAGGGCAACATGCCGAGCTCTACCCTTGTGGGAGCCCATTTTTCTCCACATGCTTGGTCTTCAAATAATGATCAGCTTCGTGATTTTCCCTATACTTGCATAAGGAAACAAACAATGTTAGCATAAAAAACAAGATATAATGATCATATTGACGTTTCTCCTTCAACTCATTTCTTTTGTACTTTCTTGATTGTTTCAGTGTATGATTGATAGTAGGTTGCACTATTGTTGGTGGTTCATATAGGTATCTTCATAATCAGAGCCTCTGACATCCCCCTCTTTTCTCTTACAGGTCAACGGAGCTCGAGAAGACAAAGGTGCACTACTTCAACATCAACCATCAGCTAATCAGGAAATGATGATTATGCCGTTACTTATGTGATTTTTCTCTTTGCATCTTTCATAGTGTAGTGTGCTATTAATGATGTACTGTGACAGTCCCATCCACGGCTTGTGTGGATATTTGATTTCATTTTATGCTTTTCATTTTCAAAAGAAAATGCATTTCAATGCACTGTTGTAATATCATTTGGATTCTTGTAATCAAATGAAGCTATGTAAAAATGAATCATTTCATGAAATAAATGAAAGCATCTGAAATGCTCTGTTGTTTATATGCTCAATTTTGTACTTCATTTAATTGTGGAACATTTGAATGGCACTTTTGAAATTCTGATTCTTCTTTTAAATGCACAACTGTCACTTGACGAACAATGAACATGATGCAAACAACACTTAAACATAATCTGTAATTTCACCTTAAGATATAACAATGTTCAACCAGCTCCACCAATCAAGCTGTGGTGAAAAATTGGTAACAATTATACTTTTGATTTAGGTCATTATACCTTTTTGAAGGGATTCATTTATCGTTGAGATTACACTCTTGAATTGGGAACCTTTATTGTTGTGATTGTATTTTTGAAATATAGTCATTTAATAATATGATGTTATATTTATCTGTATGGTTAGTTGGTAAGTAAGAGTTACATTGAATTACTTAAGTAGAAGTGTCATAGTAAACTTAAGAGGTTATAGGTTATTCTTGGGGTTACAGTTACTCCATGGCGTAAGGGGATAGCCTATGCATAGGATATGAATGATCAATACAAATTGAGCTAGGAATGTGGGTGAATTATATGTTGTCCACTCGAAGTACTGGGTGATGAATACTTTGGCTAAAGTAGTGCAAGTTGCCATTGTTTACACTGTCAGTCACTGTGATCTAGGTTTACATACTAGGCAGGGAATTTCATATGGTTAGGTTGTAGCCATTGTGTGATAGATCTAGATATGTAGGAAACAACACCAAGCTTAGAGGAGGTCAATTTAATTATTAGGATACCTAAACAATCTCTTCGTCGGAGGGAGGTCCATCTTACGAGTTAGGTAGATGTGCGGGGGATCGCAGTGAGTATGTGGTTGGTGGAAAAGCACTTGAGTGATGCTTCTCCTCATCAATAGGCAACCAAGATTTGATGGAGGGCACCTGGACCATTCGTATACCTAGTGCCAGTGAGCTCATGGAAGCCATGTAAGTATTTATGTATCCATTTCTATGGAAGATTGTAAAAGAGAAAATTTTATCATGAAATTATGTAATATGAAATCAATACTATGGAAAGTTGTAAAACTTTGTTATAATGCAATGGGAAAGTTTGGAAAGATTTTTATTTCAAATATGTGTTATATTATTATCTTTGAAAAGAAAAAATTTATTGCTAAGTGTAGGCATCATATTTTATTTACTTGAGGTTAAAAACCTAGTAAATTTATTGGGGTAGAACAATGGTCATGTTACACGTAGAATAAGCAGTGAGTAAAATGGAAGATTGATCGATGTATTTATATTTTCTTGCAAGGAAAGTGTATTAAATGGTTATTGGTTGTCTTTTGGAGGTTACTGGTTTTTGGTATAGTTAGTATTTTAAGATTTTATGTTTGGATATCTCTATACGATGTTTAATTAGTGGTTGTTTGTTGGTATTGTTTGGTTGTGCTATCTTTCTTATGTTTTTGGAGGGATTATGGGATTCATATGTATCATAAATGCTTTTCAAAACTCATATACCTTCCAAGAAGTTAGTTCCTATTCTCTTTACATGTATTCATCTAGAACTTCATTATCAATACTGTCATTGTCATTGTTGAGTTCAATTTCTCCAAATCTATTGGGGTCTTCCTCTTCTTCTGTGGTAGGTAGTCTTGAGATAGAATAGAGGATTTTTGAATCTTCCCCCTCTATGTCTTGTTCAATTTCTACTATATAAGTTCTACCTTTGTTTTCCCCTAATAGAATATGAACTATCTTATTATCATCCACCAAAGATATCTCTTTTTTTCTTGAGTCTACTATCTCATTAGAATTAAAAAACTATTTCAATCCTAGCAATGCTCTAAAAGTGTTAAATGGTTCCTTCATCTCAACAACCTCAAAATCAACTATTTTCTTAAGTCCTTTGATGTTTACTTCCACATTCTTCCATATTCTTAAAGTCTCTATGCCAGAGCCATCTGCCAAACTGATGTTCATTGGTGTTTTGATAAGCTTGGGTCTTCCTTGTCTTTCCCAAGTGGTTGATAGAATAATATTTAGGTCTGCACTTAGATCTACCATTACATGTTTTATTTACTATTATTGAGGTATGTGGTAATTAAAAGAGACAATTCTTTCAGTTCCAATCTTCTTTGATTTGATCGACTTGTTGTTTCTATTTGTTCTAATATTTTCCCAATTGTTTTAGTTTGACTAGGAGGTCCTTTTTTTAGGTCAAAGAAGCTAAATTCTTTAGCATTATTACTTCTTTTGAGAAACGTGCTATGTTATATTTTTGTTGTATAATTTTTTTTTTCCTCTTTCTACTACCTTATCATGTTTTTTGCTTGGCTAGAAGTAATCATAATCCACTTCTAGACTTGACTCTCTGCTAACTTTTTCAATTTCTCTTTATTTATTTTTATTGATATTAGTTCCTTGTCTTGTCAGTACTGTAACTTTTTTTTTTTTTTTCATATTCTTAATTTGGATTTGTTGTTATTCATTGGAATATTCTTCATTTGATGTATCAGATGACTATTTATCCATTTTTTGACAGCTTTTAAGTCCTTGTATTGGTATTCTCCTAATTACCATGGCTCATTTGGAGTCTTATAATTCATCACTTCTAGAGTGTGATGTATTTTGATAATATTTTCATTCTTTATCATATTGAAATATATCATGAGAATCATCTCCGTAAAATGGACACTTCCTTTTCTTTTCTACCCAACACTTTATAGCATAGTGGCCTATCTCACCATAGTTATAGCATGTAGCATCACTTATTTGGAAGTTGTTTCTACCAAATCCTCTTCCTTTATAGTTTTATTTTCTTATATCTCCCATATAATCTTGAGGTGGTTTATTCTGTAATGCATATGCACTTCTATTATCTCTCCAAGGTGGCTATCTGTAACCTACATCATATAAAGGGCCTTCTACAAGTCCTTTAATATACCATTTTTTTGTCCAGGTTTGTGTCACAATTTTACTTCATAGGGCATCTTGGATTAGGATGAAAAGTGTTGTATTCCAAATTTTAAATTGGTTTACAAAACAGTCTTTATGGAGGTGACTTTCTCGTTTCTAGCAAGTTCCATAGTACAATGCATTTGTTTTGGTCGATACTATTTTCAATTCTACATGTAATGATGTTGTAGTTCTTTCTCCTTGGGATTTAGGGAAATTATTTAAGAGATGACCTTCCCTTGAACAATATGTGCCCAAATATCTTTACCTTTCTTTGCTTCTCCTCTTTCCAAAATTCCCTTTTGTATGTTTTATTGTTCTACCGCAAATTGCAACTTCTCAAGATTCTCTTTAATGTCATCTTTTTGGGGTCTACGTAAAATCTAAGATTCTATGTGGTATGCCATTATGATAAAGTCTATATAAGTATTAAATATTCTTCCATCTAAGGCTTCTCTTATATCTTTCTATAGTCATGAGATAAACCATTTAATCTTGTGTCACTCTGTTAGGGTTCCTCCAATTTGTTGTAGACTTCCTTAAATCTTTTGTTATAATCCTTCATTGATTTTTCTTCTCCTAGCACTAGGTCCCTAATTTTTCTAACACTCTTTGTAGGGATATCTAGAGTGTTTAAGTTTACCAAAAAGTCATGTTTTACTTCATTCCAAATTTTTCCATGCTTCGAGTAATTCTTTTTGTACTAGTTCAATACTTATTTCATTAGTGAAGATATAAAGTCTAATAAATTTGGTTTGTCCTCATAAATTTCCTATATTTCCCATAGATATTCTAATAGGAATGTATTTTTTACAACCTCTATTGTATCTCTTCCAAATACTAGGATTTTGATCAACGATTTCATTTTTTTCTAGCTTCTTTTTGTTTTGATTTTTTGGATTTCTGAGCTATTCTTTTCTTCCTTTTCTTTCCTTACTTTCCTAGTAGTATGGGTCTTCTGCTTTCTACCCTTATCTCTTGCTAACTTTATGTCAAAGTACTCTTTCCTAATTATCTCTTCCCAATCTACTTATTTTCTTTCTTTCTATCCTTTCTCTTTACTTTTCGATATTTCTTCTTTCAAAATTATTCTACTCTTATATGGCTTAGGTGATGGGTCCTAGTTTTGGGTTTGTGACTCCTCAAGATATCATTTCAATTTCTTAATTTTTAACGATATTTTATTGGTTAGTGAACGTGATTCCTTACCCAAATTCAATATGATCTCTTCAATTTTCCTTATTTTTTCTTCCTTCAATTTCCTTATACTTCTATTAACTAACTCTTCCAAATATTCTTCTTGAATTTATAAATCCTTCTCCAAAGTTTTGATAAATTTAATAGATCTATCATCTAGATTGATGTTCAATTTTTATAGATTTAGTCTAATGGTAGGAACTTTGGAGGGTTGTGGTCAGAGTCAAGTTTTTGTGTTATTGCAAGGTCCCAACAACAATATTCTAGATTCTCCATAATCATAAATGTTCCACTTTAAATTGGTTATCATTTGTCCTACTTTTTCCAACATAAATTTTATTTCTTTTGGGTCTTCTATTCTTCTTCTTTACCGTCCTTCTCTTTTCCTTTGGCAACACCCACTTTGGCATACTCAACAACACCCTCATTGGTGTTCTTAATTATCATATTCTCCATAATTTCCATCCTTCTGTGGTGTCTTTCTTCTCTTTCAACAATATGTTTTTTTCTTTTCTCTTCTCTATTTGGGCTTGTCAAGTTCATTTTGTTCTCTAACCTCTCTTGTATTTTTATTATCTCCTTTGGCCATGGCTATGTTTGATTTGAAATTACATTATTTCTTTTATTATTTTACATTGTAGTTATTTAATAACTTTTCTTATTTCTCACATCTCTTTGAGGATCTCTTTTGAAATCCCTCCCCCTTTCCATTCTCCATCCCCTTGGTGCCTAACCCCCTCTCACAAGGTAGATTCCAAGAGGAAAATTCTGTAGGTTTTCATATCTTCCTTGGTTTTTCTTTCCTTTTCTATATCTGAATTAAGATTACCGACCTTTATACAACCTAACTAGGGTCCTGAAAACAAAACCAATGTTTGCAAGAAAACTAGGGAAACACAAACAGGAGTTTTGAGCCTCAAGTAATTTTTGAGTGTTTTATTTTATACCTGAACTTAGTTATATAAAGGGAGTAATGGTTTGAGTGAAACAAAAGATTAATTAATTAAACATATATAGCATAAATCCAAACAACACAATATAGATAGAATTTTAGTATCCCTATATTAGTTATCTTAAGGGAGTACAATCAGATCTCCTTATATATTCTTTTACATCATATATACATTTATCATATATAACTTCCCCTATACTATACATTCCTTCTCTCTTCTTCTTACATATATTCTCTCATACATATGCCTTTTACATATAATACATATATATTCTTGCACATACACACTCCTCCCTCTGTTATTCATATATTTTCTTATACATATATTTATGGGATGGCACGTAACCCATCTATCCGACCTCTATCCTAGATGGTATCTTTTGAATCTTATGGTTTACAAGCTCTTTGTGGCAAGATGTAGTAGTATTTTATTGGAAATGTTTGAGCAATTTCTCTTTCCTGCCAATGACATGTCTTCATCCTCGAGACATGTTTAATATTTTGTGTCTAACAATTCTTATAGTTCATTCTTTTGCTCCTTTGGAACTTCTTGTCTAGAGCTTAACTCTTGGATTCATTTGTGGGATCCCAAACGAAAATATATTCTACTTCTTTTTCGCTTATGATAATTGAAAAATAGCCAAGTGCTTTTCAATTGGTATATAATTGTTAGTAGGTCAAGAGTAACTAGTTGCAATGAAAATCTTTGGCTCTTGCTTTGTAACTTTCCCGCTCTGGCTTTTTTTTTGAATTTTTGTCCTTGCTTTGATTTGATTGCCTCATGGGTCGATCGGGAGGGGGGCCTAGGAAGGCTCCCCATTCCAAGGTTGTTGTCTCTTTGTCTGGAAATGTGTCTATTGTTGCAACAAACAGTGTTGTTTTTCCCCATGTGACTTCTCCATCTCGTACCTTCGTCCTTTCCCCAGGGGGAAGGATTGGAGATATTTCTGGAAAGTCACCTTTGTCCCCTTCTCTTGGGTTAGACTCTTTCTTCTCTGAAGAAGAACTAGAATCCTATGTGGAAAAATTGGTGGGTACTGGCTCACTAGCTTTAGGTAAAAGGTTTCTAGAGTCTACTTCTTATTCTGTGACTGGCTGGGAAGTCGGTGTCCCTAAAGCTCTAATGTTGAAGGCTATGGACAACCTTAAATTGGTGTTGGTTGGAAATTTTTTGGCCTATCGTCCTAATATTGAATAGGTACGT
Organism: Sequoia sempervirens; assembly: GCA_007258455.2. Classification (NCBI taxonomy): domain Eukaryota; kingdom Viridiplantae; phylum Streptophyta; class Pinopsida; order Cupressales; family Cupressaceae; genus Sequoia; species Sequoia sempervirens. The sequence continues at coordinate 83,696 of VDFB02262256.1, read as the reverse complement.
CATTGGGCTGCCTCAACTTGGAATATTAAAGGTAGTGTCTCCATTATTGCTATGTCAAGAGGTATCTTCCTTTTCTCTTTTGTAGTTTATGAAGATATGGTAAAGGTGTTAACGGGTGACCCTTGGGCCTTCGATGTTGGTTATAAGAACTTTCTTTCCCTCTGCAAGTGGAAATTGAGTTTTGATCCCATTGTTGAATTGGGGGCCACGGATCCAACTTGGGTTTGCCTCCCTGGGTTACCCCTCAAATTTGGGAGATGGGTATCTTGAAAAGGATTGCAAATTCTTTTGGAAACCTTTTGGCTATAGACAAGATCACGCAGGAGAAGTCTACACTTGTATATGCTCGTATTTGTGTAAATGTGGTTGTTAATACAAATTTTCCAACTTTTGTTCTCCTTAATTCTAAATTTGGAAACTGGACTCAACCCCTTGAGTATGAAAATTCCCATCATTTATGCCAGCTTTGTAATAAATTTGGTCACCTCATTGATTCGTGTGAGAAAAGGAATGTTGATGGAACCTTCGATATCAAGCATTCTCTTTCTGAGCAGGTGCCTTAGCCCTCTATTATTGTCCCTGCTACTCACCCCTCCTAAAGTCTCTTCTGTCCTTGTGGATGGTGTCCTCCTTGTGAAGGATGCCCCTGCTTGTGGCTTGGTTGTTGTCCCTGTGGAGCCTCTTACTATTTCAAGTGACTTGGCTAGCTTGAACTTCATGAGTGTTGCCCTTGTCGATAGTATCCCTACCCCAGGATTTTGGAAAGAAGATAATCCTACAATTGGGAAGGAAAAGAATATTGAAAAAATGGATGAAGCAAAGGCCCCCCCCAGTTGATGGAAAAATTGCAATCCCTCATGGGAGTGGTTCTTGTTTCTAAAGTAGGAGTTGAATTGGAAGAAGGTGAATTAGTGTCTTTAGACCCCAATCTATTCTTGGAGGAAATTTCATTTCTATCTCAGAAGGAGGCAAGTAATTTAAGTGACTCCCTGGCCTTGTTCGGGTTTCCTCCTCACCCTAGTGACAAAGAAGATGAGGATGAATAGTTACAAGCCCCTAATAAGTCAAAAAAGAAAAAGAAGCCAGATGTAGGAGGGGGAAACAAGGTAGGAAAACCATCCCAAAAGGATTCTAGGAACAAAGATATAGTGAGGGATGTCTATAGGAAAACAAAGAACCTTGGATTCGATTGTGAGATCGAAGTCCAAAAAGAAGTAGCCCTGGTTGCTCCTTTCTAGGCCCTTTGGTGTTGTTGTTCCTGATATGTTTCTCTATGAAGTTTCTCTCTTGGAATATCAAGGGCCTAAATAGCCCTTATAAATAATTTTTTGTTAGAACCTGTATCCTGGACAATAAATTGGATGTTTTTCTCCTTCAAGAAACCAAATTGAAGAAGGAGACCTTTGATAAGGTGATTTTGAGTATCTGGCCTGGAGTGAATTATTTTGTCAGTGAGGTTGAAGGAGCCTCGAGGGGTATTGTTACTATTTGAAATCCCTCAAAATTAAAAGGAGCTTTGAGCTCTATTGGTAGGTACAATTTGATGGTTTCTCTAGAAGATTTGGCTTCTCAGGAGAAATGGAATTTAATTAATATCTATGCTCCCAATTCAAGTAGGGACAAGTTGTAGCTTTGGGAGTATCTGAATGATGCTATAAAGAACATAAAGGATGACCATTGGATTTTGGGAGGGGATTTCAATTCCCCCTTTCTTCCTTCAGAAAATTTCGGGGGGCTGGATGATTATACTGATAGTATGATGTAATTGGATGGTTTCCTAAATTTTTCTAGGCTTATTGATATTCCTCTCTAGGGCTCTAAATTTACTTGGTCAAATAGAAGGAATGAAAATCATTTGATTCAAGTTAAGTTGGATAGGTTTATGATCTCTTTCAATTGGAACATTTCTCAATTTCTTTCTCTATCTGCTCTTCCTAGGTCTGGTTCTAATCATAATGCTTTTGTGCTTAAAAGAAATGTTGACCACAACAACGAAACCTTCCCTTTTAGATTTGAAATAATGTGGAGCCTTCACCTGGATTTTGTTGTTTTTTAAAAAAATTAATGGGAGGAACCTGTAAGTGGCTGCCTGGTGGAGAAGTTGAGTAGAATCAAGTAGAGAGTGAAAGGATGGAACAAAGTTACTTTTGGTAACATCTTTGAGATTAAGAAATTGCTAGGAAACAACTTAAAGGAAGTTCAAGACAAAATGGAAGCTGGCCCTATGGATGACGAGATATGCATAAATGAATGTGACCTTAGATCCCAATGGTTTAAGGTCAATAAAAAGGAGGAAATCTTTTAAAACTAAAAGTCTTAGGTTCAATGGCTTACTGAAGGGGACCACAACACTAAATTCTACCTTGAAACACAAAAGCATGAACAAGATCATATCGCTCAAGAAAGATGATGGTACCACGGTCTCAACTAAAAAATAAATTGTCGAGGAAGTTGTTAACTTCTTCTCCTCTTACCAAAATGTCCAAGGTAATGCTAATCAGGGAAATGATGACTTCCTTGAGGTGATCCCTAAAGTTATTTTTGTACAAGACTTAAAGAATATGACTAATGATGTTTCTATGGAAGAAGTTAAATAGGTTGTGTTCTCTTTTGGGGCTTATAAATCCCTGTCCCTAATGGGTTCCCTCCTGCTTTTTTTTAGAATTACTGGAATATTGTTAAATCTAACATATTTAATGTTGCTAGAGATTTCTTTAGGTCAGGAAGGCTCCTAAGCCAACTAAATGTCACCTTTATTGCTCTTATTCCCAAGAATTATGATGCCTCTTCTCTTAAATATTACAGACCCATTAGCCTCTGTAATACTATCTATAAAATCTTCTTTAAGATCCTTGTGTTCAAACTTAAAGTTTTTTTAGGTAAAATGATTGCCTTGAACCTAAAAGGATTTTCCCAAGGAAGAAACATTCTTGATGTTGTTATCTCTACGCACGAAATCCTCCACTCTATGGACCTCAGTGAAAACCTAGGGATGGCCTTCAAAATTGATATCTCTAAGGCTTATGATATAGTCTCTTAGTCATTTCCCTTTGTTGTTCTTAGGAAATTTGGGATTGAAGGAAGATTCCTAAAGCTGCTTTCTGCCTATGTCACTTTTCCTATGTGCTATGTTCTGGTTAATGGTGTCCCCCAAGGTTATTTCTCTTGTGGTCATGGACTGAGGCAAGGTGATCCCCTCTCACCTTATCTTTTCATAATAGTTGTAGAGGTCTTAGGAAGGAATATCCAAAATATTGTTGACTCTAAATCCCTTAAAGGTGTAAAAGTTGCTTCATCTCTCTCGCTTGACTCCCACCAATAGTTTTTTGACGACACACTCTTGTTTGGTGAAGCCTTGGTGGGGGAAGCCAACCTCTAGAAATTGGTTCTAAATGTCTATGCTTTTGTTTCTGGCTAGTATATTAACTATGAAAAAAGAAAGATATAGTTCTTTAATGCTGATGAAGTTGTGAAGGAAAGAGTGGTGAAGATATTGGGATGTCAGGAAGTTGTTCTAACAGCAGATTACCTGGGGTTACCTCTAATTTCCAGAAAGTTGGAAAATAATTATTGGAACCATTTGATAGAGAGAGTTCAAAAGAAGTTGGCTGGGTGGAAGGGGAAACTTCTAAGCTTAGCAGGGAAGATCCAGCTGTTAAAAGCCTCCTTACATAATATCCCAATTTACTACCTGTCTCTCTTCAAAATACCGACCTTCATAGAGAAAAAAATACAACAGATTCAAAGAATATTTATGTGGTCTAGAACTGAAGAGAAAAATAGACTATCTCTGGTAAGCTGGGAGAAAGTGTGCACTTCAAAAAGTGTTGGAGGGATGGGGATAAGGAGAATCAAATTGCTTAACAAATCCCTAACTGCAAAGGTGGGATGGAGTCTTTTGGAAGGGTCAAAGGACTGGGTGAAGATTTTACAAGCTAAGTATTTGAAGAACATAAATCTTGGCTGCTTCCTCTCTACGACTGATCTGCCTAGTGGGTTTGTTCTATGGAACCATCTTATTAAAATTAAAATTGTGTTGAAATTGGGGGTTAGAAAGAGGATTGTTAATTGTAAAAACACTAATTTTTGGAAAGATCCCTAGACTGAGGCTTCCCCTCTCTCCTCAACTGATGGATTTAATCCCCTTAAAAAAAGCTTGACAAGGATATGTGGCAAAAAGGTTTAAGATTATGTCAATTGGGAGGTGGAAGAACCTAAATGGAAGGAGTTCAACTTGTTGTTAAAGAGTGTTTACTTAAGAGGTTAGAGACAGATCAACTGGAATCCGATTCTACTAAGATTACACAATCTCACAGGGGAGGAAAATTAGTTCACTATTGAAAGGGAAGATGAATGGGTGTGGAAGGGGAGCTCTTTAGGTTGTTTCTCTGTTAAACATGCTTATAATGAATTGGTTAAACCCCTTATTGACAATAGAGACCCTCACTAGGATAAAGTGTAGATTAAAAAAATGGTGCCAAAAATCAACAGTTTCTGTTGGGCTGCTTCACATGGAAGAATTCTAACTATTGATAACCTAGTTAGGAGAGGATTTTAGCTTGTTAACCGATGCATCCTTTGCAAGCAGGATGAAGAGTCTATTATGCACCTTTTCTTTCACTGCCAGTTTTCTAGAGAAGTGTGGTCATTCTTCCTTCCTTTGTTGTTTACTAACTGGGTGTTTCCCCATACTATGAAGTCCTTTGTTGAAAGTTGGTCTAACTACCCTTTCTCCCATAAGGTAATTGTGGATCTTTGGAACCAAATTCCCCCTTCTTAACCTAGGGAATATGGAAGGAAAGAAATAATAAGATCTTCAGAGAAGTTGAGAGAAGTAGCTTTGAGGTTTGTATGAGCATAAAAGCGTAGGTTCAGGAAAATAAGGATGTGGGAAGATACAACTTCTCGAAAGTTTGGTTGAACTACAAAGAGATGATAATTAAGCAGGTTTGGGGTCTAAGGAAGGATTTAACTAACCTTAATTGGACAAATATTTTGGCTAGGAAGTCTACTATGTGGGTTTCTCTTGAAAGAGAGTGGATTAAGTGTAATTTTGATGGGTGTTCTAAAGGTAACCCGGGTATGGTAGGGGTGGGAGGTCTGCTTAGAAACCATTTAGGTGACTGCATTGTGACTTATCATGTTAATTTGGGAGTCTTCTCTAATAATAAAGCAAAGGCTATGGCTGTCTGGGGGGGAATAAAGACTCTAAAGGATTATGGTTTTAAAAAGGTTATTCTAAAAGGAGATTCAAAGCTAATTGTGGACATTTTGAATGGAGGGGTTGTGATCCCTGGGGAATTAAAAGATATAATTGATAAATGTTTGTCCCTTATGAGCTTCTTTACTCATTATAGGGTGCAACATGTGTTTAGAGAAGGGAATATATCTATTGACTGTGTTGCCAATGAAGCATTGAGGTGTAATGGGTAGGCCCGCTAGGTTAATAATCAATTGTAGATGTCATTAAAGGACAAGGTTCTAAAAGAAAATTTTGAATATGTATACAACTTGCAAAAATGATGGTTGGGAGTGGTAGAGGAAGTTTTGTGATCTTGTGATTTAAAGAGAATGAAGAATAATGACGAGGTAAGTGGTACAGTGTCGAGCAAGAAGATCTCCTCAGGAGGAAAGGGTAATAATTATCTCCTTCTCAAGATGGTTAAGGATTATATGACTTTAATCAATTTTAAGAAGGGTGTCAAATCCAAGTGTGTTGAAGCGGCCAATGTCAATTCCACCCATAATTGTGAAGATTTTCCTTGTATGAACAATAAAGAGTCATTAATTATTTGTAAAAAAAATAAAGATCTCTCAGCCCCCAGAAATGTGTTATCGACTATCTCTAAGAGAAAGTTCTTGAAATTTACTTCCTTAAGTGTTTCTTCCAAACTGGTTGCAATAGCACCTTCTGCAAGTTTGGTAGGAAGCTGAAGTGGAGTGAGGTTATGAAGAAAATTTTGTAGAATGCCAAAAGTTTGTAGAGCACAAAGATGGGTGGGATGAGGAAGCGCACGGAACCTCCGAATTGCCAAGCGCTTAAACAAAATGAAAACCTATGGAGACTTTTTGAAAGAGCTAGTATGGTCCCCTTTTTCAAGGACATGAAGGGATACAACAAAAGCCTTACTAGAAAATTTACCAATTATTGGAGGAAAGGAAATGTGGCAATTGGAGCGGTTAAATTCTAGGTGACGGTGTAGTTTATTGCGGAGGCTATTGGTTTGCAAAACTAGGGAATCAAGGTGGCTAAAAAGAGTGGTGTTGATTACTAGTCTTTTGTTGACAAGTTTCTTCATGAAGGTGAGAATCTAACTAGATTTCAAAATGGTTACACAAGGCTCGAGCTCCCGACTCCTTATGCCCTGGTGAGTATGTTTGTGACGTGGTATTTCACTCTTGAAGGAAGATATATGACAGTGCATGCATATCATTTTCCATTGTTGAATCATATAAGGCACAATGAGAGAATCAATTTTCCATTTTATTTAATATCTTCCCTACAAATTAATATTGAAAAAGGTGCGAGCCCTCCCCTGCATCAAGGATTAATGCTTTCCCTTTACAAGCACACCTTAGCATTGAACCCTCATGGAAACCCTTTAGTTTCTAGACTGGATAATGAGAACCGTAATGCTGGTGAAAATGCAGAACCGTTAGAGGAGGCTTACCCTATTGAGGAACCTAACCATAGACTTCCTCCCATTGCTACTGTTAGAAATGAGCTAACCCTTGCTAAAATCCCTTCCTATGCTGCCAAAAGCTCAAATCCCTCAACCCCTATGGGTTTGAAGAATCCTGCTAAAAGCTCCATCGAGCTTAAGCTGGTTAAAGTGACTCCAGAGAAGCGCAAGCATTCCACCCTTCTCCTAGAACTGCCCAAGTCTAAGAAGATGAAAAAAGAGCGTAAAATTTAGAGTGAAGTCATTACCATTAGTGAAGAAAAGGAGGGTATGCAAACAAAGGACTTGAAGGATAGGAAGCAGTGTCAGGGTGGTGGAGGCCATAGATCCATACACCTAGCCAAGGCTACATCCCAAGACAGGAAAGTGAAACAGAAAGCCACCTTTCATGAGGAGGAAAAGTTGTAGGTGGAAGAATTTAAAGCCTAGGTTGATGAAGAAACTAATGGGACAAAATTTGAAGATACTGCCTATGACATGGGTGAAGAGGAAATTGAGGAGGAGAATGGAGATAACAAGGAGGAGGAGACTAAAATTGAAGATGTCCAGAAGAATGAAACCCTGATTGCTCTTGATTCTGAGAATACTAGCAATGATACTACTGTTGAAGACTCTAGCATTGATTATCTGAAAAGCAGAATAACCTATATGCAGGTTCAAATGGATGATATGGAAAAATATTTGGTCATGTTGATGAAGGTAACAAGCGACCTAATGCATAGAGAAATGGTTGGTGTAGTGTTTGGGCAAACCAAGATCACTAGGAAGCTAAAAAAGTTGGGAAAGTCAGAGGACTTGAAGGACTTGGATGAGACCGATGGACCTAATTGGAGAGAGTATATCTCCCTAATAGGAGATTACTAGGACTTGTTTGGAAAAGCCAAGTAATGGCTTTTTTTCTTATTTCTGTTAATGGTTTCCCTACTCTTTTTGTCATTTTGTTTTAATATCCTGGACTACTATTTCCAAATACTCTATTATGGTTTCGAACTTGTTGGTATATGGTGGACCTGATAAATGGTCTTTGTAGTTTAAAGTAATCCAGTAGTAATCTTTTGTTTGTGATTATGTATAATGGTTCTATGGTTACTGTTCTATTATTTGGCTTGTGTACCACCCTGGACATGTTGCTTTTTGATGTGGGTTGGTGGTGTTGTTTTACCCACCCTGTTTTCTTTTTTGAGTTTTGGTTGTAACCATGGGATTAGGGCCTGTCCCCTGCTAATCTAATAAAAAACATGTTCAATTGGTGTCTCTCCTCTTACTTCTTCTTCACTATCATTGTATAATGCATTTATCGCCTCATCATCTCAAGGATTTATGGATCTCAAATAATTTACTTTTTGAGTACACAATACTTGAACATATACACTAGTATTCATGTACTATTATTTTACCTCTACATATTTTATAATAAGAACATAGGGTGTATCATGAGGTCTCAAAATATAACTAATATCTATGAAAAATTATCCTAGTTTTATGCCTAAAAAAGTGGAATAGCATAGTCAAGTATGCATCTATAATATCCTTTGTACCAACACTAATTTGTGCACTTCTCTTTTGGGGTGATTTCGCATTCCTTCACATTTTTTGCGTTCAAAATTATACTTTTGGTGTCTAATTCAGTGAAAAAATGTTTCTAAAGTAGCCACATTCTTTTCTAATGAGATTAATAATATATCTTTTTTCATTCTATTATTGTTGAGAATAATTATATGACTATTCTCACCAAATTTTAAGGTTGCTAGGTGTCTAATTCCTTCTACCAACATCTCTTATCCAAAAATATCATCAATTCTAACTCATTTTACAAATTATTGAAATATAACATGGTAATGTCAAAATAAGTGGTTGCTATCATCCTTCCTTTGTCTCAATATCTAGTAGCTTATGTTCTTTCATGGACATATTTTCTTCACATTATCTTGAATGTTTATGTATTTTTATTTTTAGCCTAAAATTCCTTGAAAATCCTATAATGCATAAAATTAGTTCCACACAAAGCTTGTTATCTAAGGAAATTAACATGAAAAGAAGTGAAATTTAATAAAATTTGAATGTCTTGTGTTTATTAATGCAATTACAAATACATTAATTCCATATCTTATAAAAAAATTACACATTATTGTCACATTATTTTTTTCCCTCATATTTTTTGAGGATCTCCAAGGTTATATCATATTTATATCTATCATTTTCTTTGCCAACTATTCACTTTTTTTTTATCACTTGCTAGTTGTCCTAAAAATTCACTCTATCAATCCCATTAGGTATCATTAGCTATGTTTCTCTTTCTTTTTATAAATTTCTATAAGTTGCCATGAAGTGAGTGTCCTCATGTATCTAACTAGCTAATGTGTGTCTTCATATACTCTTTTTCTCATTTTATCCTTGGCATGACCTTTGTGCATTCAATATTTTTTAGTGTGCATTCATTATCTTTTTGGTTTGCTTCTTTCCTTTGTGTTCTTTGAGACACTTGAAAAAAAAAGTTCAACTAGTTTGTGCAACCATTGTTTCTAAAATGTTGATAATTAAATAAATTTGACAATAAATTTGACTGTTGGAATTCCCTGAAGACAAACAAAACCAACCCTTTGATTAAGAGAGTAATAAATAGACAAACACTTCTTCTTTAACCAACTAAAATAAATTATACAATAACTTAAAACTCTTCAGATGAGTCGAGTGGATTTAAATAACCCTTTTCATCCCACCCTTGAACCTCTAAATATTCAAATCTTGTACACATGATTTACTTCTACGTATGAAAGCCCAATGTTTGCTCTTGAATAGGCACATTTTCTCTTTTGAACCTAGATGGTCATTGCTTAGGTAATGATAATCACATATTTGAATAATCATAGGCTCATATTACATAGGAGGATTTCATCTATATGTGAACTTTATTAGTGTAAATTATCATGTCAAAATACCTCATTAATTGGAAATAAAATATATATTAGTAGGAAGATGGTTGTGTGTGGTGTGCACTTGATTTGACTATTATTAACCATTTCTTGTGATATTTTTCCATCTAGAGTTATCAATTTTATTGAATCATATGTTATATTTTTTTTCTGAAAAATAACCCTTACCAATGAAACTAATTTTCTTGGGTGATTCTAAAAACTTATACCATAAATTAATACCATCTTCCTAGTTTGACACTCTTTTTTCTTGTTTTTTAGTCATATCATACCTTTTTATGGATTGTTTGTATTTATTACAACCAATACGCAAGTAGGAATTTATCTTCTAGATGATCAAGTATATTTACATGGGAAGATAAATATGTTTGATTATCCACATGTTTATCCTACACAATCCTAAGACTTGGTACCACAAGTTCATTTGACACTATTGCCTCTCTTCCATGGTATAATGGTTGAAATGGTTTATATTGAGTCAACAGTATACAAGTGGTTTGATACTCCCATAATAAAAAAGAAAATTGTTCACCATAGTCCTTGTGCCCAACATGAATCTTAATATAAAGATGTCCCCCAAGATTTTGTTAAAGGTGTCAACTATCCCATTTTCCTAAGGATGATTTATAGTGTACTTTATTAATGTTGTACCATAATTTCACATATGTAGTAGAATTTTAATAGTGTGCGTGATAATGTGAGTACCTTGATCACTTGTTATGCTCAATGGGAATATGATCTTAATAATAATATGATAAATAATAAACCATCTAACTACCTCTATTGTACAGTCCCTTGTTATTTATCCTTCCCATTGTATTTCATAATTTGTGGCTATAATAACATGTTGCTCTATGTTGCACAATAGGTGTGTAGGTCAAATAAAACATATGGTTAATTTTTTAAAATAACTCCCACAACAAGATGAGTGGCAATGTATTTTCATCCCCTTTATTATTCTTGATAAGGCATTATATATCACAACTATTAATAAAATCATGCACATCCTTTCATTATGTAAACCATTAAATATCGACTTGTAATTAATTTTATGTATTTGCAAATCCTTGATAATATCCTTCATACATTGATGATGTATGGATGAGGGATGGAGCAATGAAATATTAGGACAACACTAATTAGAATAGTAGGAATAGAGCTAGTTTAGATATCCCTTGTTAGTGCATCACTCGGGTTATCAACCTAATGGTTTATAGATCATGGTATTAGAACCCGACTTGACTTTTGGGAAAATTTTATTAGAGAGGGTTTGAATGCCCTAATTTCACCATTTTGTGACCTTAATTGCTTATGCCTAATAAAATATTGAGTGGGAGTGGAAATTTAGTACCTGTTAACCTTAAAATTGAGTCTAGGGAGTGGTTGAGAAGAGTGAGAATAATAAAAATAGATAGAGAAAAATATGGAGAAGATATATTTTAGAGGTTATTAGAAAATTTATCCAATAATTTAATGGTTGAGGTAAAACTAGATAGGTTGGAAAGCGTGAATTTTTTATTGAATGTGAGAATAGATGGAAGTAGTGTGCACCAAAATGAAGGTAAAGACTAGAGTGTAGGTGTTGAGAAAGAAGACACTCCAAAACCTAACATGTTCTTCAAATTGGAGATCAAAATGGATATCCAACCCTATGTGGAGAACTTAGTGTACATGAATCCAACCAGTGGGTGTCCTAATCAGAAGTATGATTTAGCTCAAAGACCATCTATTTTTGCAACAAAAAATCTCTTTCATGAGGTTGAAAATTACAGGGTGTGCTCTTACTTGATATGATAGTTGTGCACATTCCTTGGAGATTCAAAAGCTTTCACCAATGTCAAAGTGGGTAGATTTCAAATTATTATTGCAAAATTAATTTTATCCAATCTATCACGAAGAAGAGTAGGTGATGTAGTGGCATTATTTAAAGCAAGTACAATGGTAGAGCATGTAAGCTTTTAACAAGGATTCTAGAGAAAGGAATGATTCAACTTGAGAAGTAAATCATAGAATTTGAGGTGTTGATTAACTATGTAGGAGATGCAATTGACAATCTAAAAAGTTTAGTCCTTATAACCAAACCCCATAATATTGATGAGGTGTGTGTCCAAGCGCATTACGTAGATTTGGATAAAAAATGGGTTCATTCTATTTGCAACAAGGCTAATGAAAAACTATAGAGTGGAAAGAAGATTTGGATTTCCATGTCAAATCCCAAACGAAAAGTTAAGAACAAAACTTACTACACTCATTATGATAGATATGGGCACGAAGAAGGTTGTGATCATTTACATCCTAAATTAATGCCTTATTGAAGAAGGAAAAGAAAGGAATAAACAATATCACCCTAGAGAAAGGAAAATATATAAGTGGAGATTATAGTGTTGATGTATGTATTTCAAGTCCAACCTTAGAAAAATGTGTTGCATTAATGAGTGGAAAAACTCCAAGTGAATAAGAGCTCATTGAGTTATTCCGCATCAAGGTGAAAGACAAGTAACAAATTGAATGCTTTTTTTATTTGTGCTCGTACATAAATCTATTTTTTGAAATTGGTTGAAGGGCTTGGTATAATATTGATAGACCACATGTTTCCTAATTCCTTTGGTTAGTTGAAGGACAACGTAAAGGTAATAATCACAAAGTAAAGCAAGCTACATTTTGGTTTATATTAGGATTTTAGTGATGAGGTTATTTTGAGGTGGTTTTCTTTGAAATTTATGGAATTATCCTTGGGAGTACATATCTCTATGAGATATATAGTCTATTTCTAGAGAAAAAACAAATACATGTAGGTTTTAGAAGGAAAAGAGTATTTCTTGAATTTCACAATGGAAAATCCAAAGTTGTTTTGGCTTATACCTCAAAATGGAAATGATTGATTGATGCAACTAGGTTATTTTAATATTAGATACAAAGAGTATAGTTGGTTGAAATATTTGAAACAAAATTATATCCATGCAAGGAACAATAGGTTAGCTAGAAGAAAAGATGCATCAAATATTGTTTGACATCTACCTTATGGGGCAAGTAAAAAAGGAACCTTGGTAGAGTGAATGATTCATCAATACTTTCAATTAATTGAGAGAATTTTGGGAACTAATATATCCTTGGTTAGGAAAGGCATGATACAAAAACTTGATTTAGTTGTTTAGATCTACAAGGTAATTGGTTAGGCACAACCATAATTAGTTATTATATGTGGCTTGTTAACTATTGTAGGAGTTAAATAGTGTATTATAGGTGTCTTTTAGCATGTAGTAGGTGATCAACAAGTTTTTGTAGGTCTCTAGTAGGTTGTTATAGGTATCTAGTAACATGTTGTGAGTGCTTAGTCAATTGCTACAAGTGAATGGTAAGCTACAAGTGTCCATAAAAATGTTGCAAGTTTGTATTAATATGTTCTAGGTCATATCGAGTGTGTCTTCTATAGGAATTGCTACTAAGATAAATTTGTATTTCTTTGAATGATTCTACATGTGTCAAAAAAGGTTGGACAACTAGTATATATTAATGATATCAAGAAATTCATTATTTATTTACACTGCTTTTTGGATTCGATTGCTTAAATTTTTTGCATCAACGTTTTGGATCACACTTTGTGATCCATCATTGGGATGAAAGCAAAGAGCTCAAGGAGAAATGGATAGTTGTAGACCAATACCAACCTTAAGAGACAGGAGGTAGGGGGAGAGAAGGTTGCCATGGGTCAAGAAATACAAGATAATTAAAATCAAAAATAGATTAGAAGAATAAACTAATAGAAGAAAATGATCCAACAATTTTTAAAACCAACTTATGATAAAATGAGATAGAGGAGAATTACAAAATAATGTAAAAAAATAGGAGATCAATAAATTATTAAAATAAAATATAATTTGACTTAAAATTTATTTTAAAATTAGCTAACAAAAAAAGACAAAAATAAATTTATAAATACAAATATATCAACACATAAAATGAACCTTGACAATGAAGGAAGAGAAAGAAATAAATTAAAATTTAACTAATTAAGATTAAATAAATTAAAAATAAATAAGGAGATAAATAAATGATAACTAAGATGAGAAGCCAAGCGAATGGACTAAATGAAGGGAGAGCGCTCCAATTAGTTGAACCTTCGGTTAGAGAACAAACCGTGGGTTTCCTAGAGAGAGCATCAACAACAACATTATTTTTTCCCCTTAACATATTCTATATCAAAATCATATGCATGTACCTTGCTAACCCACTTTTGTTTTCTTTTATTCAAATCTAGAAAATATTTCAAGCTATTATGGTATGTTCTAATCACAAACCTCCCACCTACCAAATACTATATGAAATTTTCCAACACATGCATGACGGCGAGTGTCTCCTTGTTGTAGATGGAATAGAGCCTCTCATTATCTTGGACCTTTTAGATCTTGTAGGTGATAGGGTGTCTATTATGCATTAAAATTGTCTCAATACCTTCACTCGAGGCATCACACTCAAGTACAAAGGGTTGAGTAAAATATGGTAGAGCCAACATGGGACAAAAACTTATCACCTCCTTAAATCTATCAAATTCCTATTAAGCCTCATTCATCCATCTGAAAGACCCTTATCACCTCCTTAAATCTATCAAATTCCTATTGAGCCTCACTCATCCATTTAAAAGACCCTTTCTTGGTGATGTATATTAGAGGTGCACCTAGGTGTGAAAACCCCTTAACGAACCTCCTATAATAGTTGCACAAATCGAAGAGACCTCGTTGCTTTGTCAAGGATCTTAGTGGTGGCCAATCAATAATTACCTATATCTTTTCTTGATGAACTTGATCACCTTGAGCACTGATTACATGTCCCAAGTAGAGGATTTATGTCATCCTAAACTCATACTTGGATGCCTTAGCATACAAAGAATGTGTCTCCATTATACCCAAAACCTCATCAAGATGTCTCAAGTGTTCCTCCCAAGTATTGTTTTATATGAGTATGTCATCAAAGAACACCAAGAGAAACTTCCTCAATTGCTTATTAAAATATGGTTCATACAAGATTGAAAATTAGTGGGAGCATTAGTCAAATTGAAAGGCATAACCAAAAACTCATAGTGCTTGTAATGACACTTGAATGCAATCTTATGAATATCCTTCTCCCTCACTTTGATATGATGATACCCCAATTGAAGATCAATCTTTGAGAAGTACACCACACCATGCAACTCATCTAACAACTCATCAATCCTAGGAATAGGGTATTAGTTCTTAACAGTCTTTTTTTAGGTCACAATAATCTATACACATCCTCATGGTCCTTTCCTTCTTCTTCACCAAGACAACCAAAGAAGCAAAGGGACTTGAACTGGGTCTGATGTGCCCCATATCTAGTAACTCCTTAATGGCCTTTTCTGTCTCCTCCTTAAACTTCTTAGAGTTCCTATAAGGAGTAGTGATGATAGGCTTGGATCCTTCCAACTCAATGACATGCTCAAACCCTCTATTTGGAGGTCTCCCTAGAGGAATCTCACCAAATATCAAACTATGTTTATCCAAAACTAGTTGAATGTCTACATGACATGGATTACTATCATTAGTAGTGACCTTAGAGGAAATCAAACATTGTGCTACCCCTGCCACATCACCATGTCTAAAAATATTTTCCATCCTTTTCATTGACACAATCCTGGGAGCACCATTAGACATACCCCTTAAAAAAACCTTCTTACCATCCATTTTTTGAATTTTAACTCCATAGTTTGAAAGTTTTGAGAATACTTCCCTAAGGAGTGAAGCCATTGTATGCCCAATATAGCATTAGTATCTCCCAAATAAACAACGTAGAAATCATTAGTGACAATATAATTCCCTAATGTAATATTCAATCGGGGGACCTGTTGGGTATAAGAAATATTAAACCATATGCCACCATAACTTTAAACCCATCAAAACCTTATGTCTGAATACCCCTCTTTGACGCCAACGTTGAATCTATGAAGTTGTGGGTTGCTCTAATAAAACTGCCACACTATCCTTGCAAGACTCCACAAACTTGAAAGGAGTTAAATTTAGGAGTACCTAAAAGAGTAGTTGTAGTCCCACCTTTAGCTCCTTTAGGTGTATTCTCATTCTCTTCCCCATGCTCCCATATCTAAATCACTATATATTCACTACCTTGAACTCCTTCCCCCTTCCTTTCCTCATCATCATCTGAAACTACCTCGATGTAGTGTAGCTTACCTTTTCCCAAACACCCATGGCCAGGCTCCCAAGGTTCTTTGCAACTGAACATAAATATTTTCTACACAATTCATTTCAAATCTCATCATCCATGTAGTTCCTTTTAGGCACATCTTTTTGAATTTTTTTCTTATAATATTTCTTATGTTGAAAGGGTTTAAGCTGAAATTTATTTTTAGAGGCTGAACTTTCCATGTTCTTAGCCCTCTTGATAGCATCTTGTAAAGTGTTAGGATCAAATGCTTTGATCCAACCGCGAAGTGGCTCTACTAACCCCTCAATAAATAAAGCTATCAACATGTGTTTTGACACATTTGTGACCATAACAAACAACTTTTGAAACTCTGAAATATATGCATCCAACCTACTTCAGCTGTGCCAACTCCCTAAAATGTAAAATTATAAATCCTTCCTATCAAACCAGCATATCAACCTCTCTGTGAAATGAAGTTATGTAACTATCATGTACCAAAGTCACTAGCCCATGGTACCACCACTCATGAGCCTCTATGTCTAGATGAAGGGTTTCATATTTGATTGCCTCCCTTTTAGTCATGGGGTTTAGCTTAATATATGTATCTAACTTTTGAACCCATGCTCATGTTATACACTTACTTGAACCATCATAGCCGGGGATGGCTAATTTACCCACTTTGCACTATAAGTCTTTGGTATTTCCTTGGCCTCTTTCCCTTCTAGGTATGTTTCTATATATTTAATGCCACAAAATTATACCAAGGACATAGATGTATAGAATTCCTCACTCAAGGATTGGTATTCTCACAAATAATCACCACCTCCTTGTCATGCTTGTTCTTTAAGATGATCATTCAAGAACTCAAGCATTAGAGTCCTAGGAGTGACCCTACTTGTTTTCCTAAAATTGTTTACAGGAAAATTGGTATTACTACCTTCACCTTGGTTAACATTGTGCCCATTGTTTCCATTGTTATTACGATTGTTCTCATGTTCACCTTGTTTATTTTTGTTATTTGAATTCATGCTTTGCATCATTTGGGCTAAAGTTTGAACCAATTGTTGTTGTCCCCTAGCTAAACCACTCAACATAGCCATAATACTAGGGTCTTGATGACCCTGCTTGTCTTATCTATCCCCCATTTTTTCTTCTTTCAAATTAGAATTAATAATACCTCTTGCTCTTGTCCTCTTGTAAGTAATGTATTCCATATGTTTTGGATTCAATAATGTGCATGCATACAACTGGAAACCTTAAACTGGTCAATTTTTTTCTATTAAATAAAACTTTCATCAAAACCCACTGGTTCGCAAGATCTTCAACTTTGATACCACCAAATATCTTAAGCTAATTTTCTATACATTTTTTTTTTCATTTTTTAGAACTCTATGCACCTAAGAATTTCATCAAACAATTTATCTATACCCTAATATTTTGATTTGTGTTTGTAAACACTTGGGAGTTTTTTCAAATTCTCAAATGTATTTCTTAGATAATTCTGAACTCAATAAACACAAAGTATTGAAATTTTGGCAATAATCAAATTCATTCATTCATCCTTCACAATTCTAGAAGCAAATATTACAGACAAAATATTATTCTAAAATTATAGATAAAATGTAATTAAGTAATTTTTGACCTGTTATAGTGATATGGGAGGTGTCTATAGTTGGAGGCAATACTATGTTACAAAATTCAACTTGCTTGCCACTAAGGGAGAGGCGTTGATCGTGGGCATGTGACCAGTTGTGGGTATAGTATCTGACAACCTGCAGTCCACTTTTGGGTAATAAAAGAGCCAACAAAAAATTCAAATATTTGTGTTAATATGATAGGACAAGTTCATGTCAAATTCACATTATGTCCTATCATAGGTAGACTATTTATTTGCCATCTTCTCAATATTAGGTTAATGCATGTTGATATTTATTTGCCACCTTCTGAATATTAGGTAAATGCAAGTTGATATATTTATTTGCACAATATAAATATTCTTTGCCACCTTCCTAATAACGGGTTAATGCAAATGGATATATTTTTATCCAAAATATATGTTTTATTACATTAAAAGTGAGTTGAAATGCATTCAAAGTGAGTTGAGATGTACATAAGTCATTGCCAACTGAATGAGTTGTAAATATATTTTAACAAAATACAATAAAACATGTTCCATTTCTCATATTTTTTTGACAAACTATTGGTTCCACCATGTCCATATACACCAATCTTTTTGTGAATTTACCTAAAAAAATGACAAAAATGAACTCTCAGGGTCACTATGCAATGCAATTTTACAAAAAGAATGTAATTATTGAAGTTTTCTTTATAAATAAACATAAAATTAAAATAATCAGAACAAAATATTAAAACTGGTTAGAATTTCAGTGTTTTTAAATATCCTTTCAAATCACCAACCAGATTTCCTACGTACCCATTTCATATCACTTCTACCATCAATTCCTTCAATGCAAGATAAAATTCAAATTCTTCACTTGCACCTACCAATTCAAATTCTATCAACCTATTTATTTATACAAGAGACCTCAATTGTGTGATGCAAGCTACCTATTCACAATTTGAAATTTTTGAGTTTATGTTGGAGACACCTGATCAACAATGAGCTCCTCCAAAGTGATGCACTCTCCTCCTTCAGCTTCTACGGTATGTATCAAACCTACCTTCAATATTACTTATGCATTCATGTAAGAATTCGTTACTTCATATTTTTTGTCCATTTACATTTAAAAGAATCAAAATTGTTGTTTCATCACAATCTATACCCACGACACAACCCCAACCCAATATCGACCACTCTCCCTTATAGCTAACAGTGATATGTTTATATGCCTTCAAACAACAGTATGGTACAAATATTTCCAACCCTTTATGATACAACAATATGATACACACACACACATATTGCAAAGATACATAGATACACAAGATTCCTATAGCCTTCTTCATTTACATTCAACTTACGTATTTATCTATCTCTGCAATATATACATATACATACATACATACATACATTCCAAAGATAGATTGATACATACATTTCCTATACCCTTCTTCATTTACATTCAACTTGATTAGATTTATGCTTTATTTGTTCTTGAATTACTGTAGCATGTATGGTAACCATTTTTGAAACAACATTATGAAATTTTTATATAACTTGAAACAACAATATGATAGAAATATTTCAAACCCTTTCCAACAATATACTATTGTTTCAAGTTATATCATATTGTTGTTTTAAGTTTTATTTGTATCATACCGCTCTTTCAAGTTATATAGATTTGTGTCATACTACTATTTCAAGTTTATATATATTTTTATCATTATGTTGTTTCAGGAAGGGTTTAACATGATCACCCAAGGGTTTATAAGAGTTAGCATTGGGGATATGATAGTATAACATGCATTGCTTGTTTCATTTAACATGATTAACCAAGGGTTTATAAGAGTTAGAATTGGGGATATGATAGTATAACATGCATTGCTTGTTTCATTTAACATAATCACCCAATGGTTTATAAGAGTTACAATTGGGGATATGATAGTATATCATGCATTGCTTGTTTAGTTGCACACATACCATTGATCATTTTCAATCAACTCAATTAGATGCATGGTTAGTTTGTTCTTCAATTATAGTCACTCTTACATGCATAAATTTTATGTTTCAGTTTGTATCATTCTTTTATTTGTAAGAGTTAGAATTGTATGTTGTTTACTAATCTTATGCTTGGTTCAATGCAGAGGAAGAATAAAGTGACACCAAAAACCACACGAGATGTAACAAAAAAGAGGTGGAAAAGTGTGCCTGCAAAGAGAGGTGTGAGGATGCTACATAGGGATGACAAGGACGTAGTAATTCCTATTGAGTATCCAACTGAACAACCAATCAGTGATGATGACATAGTAATTACTGTTGAGCAACCAATAGAACTTGTAGTCCAAATAAACCTAACTATAACAACTAAAAAGGTTGTAGTGCAGCGAGAAAGGACCATGGCTGACATGGAACATGTCATTGAAGATGTTGAAGATAACGACATGTCAAGAAGAGGGGCAGCCAAAAAGAGGTCTACCAACTACCACATTGTCAAATTGCTTGAGTGGTGTTACCACTACGAAAAGGAAAAGGCCCCCAATAGTCCTAAATGATGACGAAGAGGAAAAGATCGTGGAATGGTGCAAGAAGATGGTTGCTATTGGCCATGGTTTGGAGATTATGAATCTAAAATCTGAAATTTCCCAAATATGTCAGTCGAGGCCTAATCCCTTCAAAGATGGACTTCCCGGTAAGTCTTGGTGGATAGGGTTCAAAAGAAGGCATCTCAATCTATGTTTGAGGACAACCCAAGGGTAAGATAGAGACTATGCTGTCAATCTCAGATCTAAAGTTGTAGCTTCATTTTATGAAACACTAGATAAGGCATACGCAACTAAAAATTATGGACCCAAAAGGATTTGGAACTATGATGAGACAGGGTTGCAAGTTGGGCAGAACAGTTCAATGAAGGTTCTTGCCAAGAAGGGCATCAAAAGTGTTGCATATATTATCCTGAAGAGTTGGGAGTGGATCACAATTTTGGCTTGTGCAAATGTTGTAGGTCAGAAAATTCTAGGCTTTTACTTGTTTAGTAAATATCATGTTCACAACTACATAATCAATTGTGAGCTAGGAGCATGTATGGATGTTCAGCCTCATGCATGGACAACGAAAGATATTTTTGTGAAGTGGCTAGAAAATTTTGCAATACAAGTACTCGGGGGTTGCTTGCCCAACCATAGACACCTCCTCATATTTGATGGCCATGGAAACCACATAGCCCTTTTTACCATTTTTGAAGCAAGGGCATTGGGCATTGAATTGCTTACCCTACCATACCACACATCACACAGGCTGCAACCACTTGATGCGAGTGTATTTTCCTCTTTCAAATCACATTTCAAAAGGGAAAGAGAAGCATGGACTACTAGATGTCCAAATTTGGAGATAAGAAGGGAAAAATTGGTTACACTTGGTAGCCTTGCTTTTGAGAAGGCATTGGTAGTTAGGAACATAACAACTAGGTTCAAGAGGACATGTATTTGGCCTCTTAATCCATATGCATTTTTGAACGACATGAGGCCTAGTGAGACATTTCAGTTTGCTGCCCTCGAGGAAGCATCTACTGCTAAGAACATTCTAAGTCTATCCAACAATGGTCTGCCACAAATTGAGGGTGACTGTACAAATGGAACAACAGAACTTGTAGATCAACAAAGTCCACTTGAAGCAGTCAAATGTGTAGACCACTAAAGTCCACCACAAACTTCAAGTTTGATAGACCATCAATCACTTCCAACAACAGTTTTGGGAGAAAAAAATAGTATTTCAAACATCTCTCTTTCCCTATCGAGTCCACCTGAGGAGCACTCGTGGTTGTTAGAGGGTGTTGCAAATCTTGGAATTGATTTGCATGTGGAGCTAGATCAAAGTCTTACAATTCCTTATCCACTACACACCATGGGCCCAAACACCTTAGTTCATTATTATGCTGATTGGAGAGACAGTGAAGATGAGCAGTTAGGAAATGAATTGGAAAAAATAGCTAGTCAGGTGCAGGAAACAAATTATCAGAATTCAATGGAGTCATTGGGAGGCCAAAAAACTTCACACCTCTCTTGATTCTTGAAGCTACCTATTCATTTTGTCAAAGACAAGTCCAGTCAAGTAGCTGAACATGGGATTAAACTTCCAAGAGGATCCCAACTCCACACCACTAATGACTACATGGTGTTGCTAAATGAGTAGGAGGAGAGGAAGAAGGAAATTAAGCTATTGAAATACATGAATAAAGAACATATTGAACAACGTAGGATAGAAAGAATTGCAGTAAAGGATTTTAAGGAACAATTGCAAATTTAAAGAGATCAACAACAAGTAGCGGCAGAGGTTGAAAGAAAACTGCAAAAGAAGGAGAGGGAGAAAAAAAGGGAGTAGTATAGGATTGAAAGGGAAGCTACACAAAAAAAAAAAAGAATTGGAGAGGGCTAGAAAAGAGTCAGCAAGGTAGAGGTGACTCAACAAACCTCTAAATCCCTTGCCTGACTGTCATAGGATATCCACAGACTTTGTGTCTATTCAATGCCCCAAATATTGTCCACCCTCTCCTACCCCTAGTATTAGCCAACCATTTCAAAGTTGGAGTCCTTCTCATTCAAAATCTTGTCCACCCTCACCTACCCCAAGCATTACCCAACCAATTCAAAGTTGGATTCCTACTCATTCACAAGCCACAAACAACATAGAAGATAACTTCCATTCATATTTCACTTTTCCAACTATTTTTACTTGAATGTTAAGTAAGAATAATTTTGTTTTGATTGTTTTGAAAGTTCCCAACCGATGTAATTTTCTAACTGATTGTTAGATTGGGAACAATTTTGTTGTGATTGTTTTGAAGGTTTCTAACAGTATTGTTAGGATTGTTTTGAAGGTTTGTAACTTGAAACATCAGTATGATATGAATACAAATAACATATTCCTACATGTTACAGTCACTAATTTTTAGTCACTGTAATTGAAGAACCAACAAAGCATACATCTAATTAATTTGGATGTGAATGAAGAAGA
Organism: Sequoia sempervirens; assembly: GCA_007258455.2. Classification (NCBI taxonomy): domain Eukaryota; kingdom Viridiplantae; phylum Streptophyta; class Pinopsida; order Cupressales; family Cupressaceae; genus Sequoia; species Sequoia sempervirens. The sequence continues at coordinate 61,272 of VDFB02262256.1, read as the reverse complement.
CTATAGGAAACTTATGTATCTATCTCTCTGCAATATATACACACACACATATACATGTACATGTATACATATACATATACATGTATACATATACATATACATGTATACATATACTTATATGTATCATAATGTTGTATCAAAAAGGGTTGGAAATGTTTGTACCATACACCTGTTTGAAGTTATATAAAAATTTCATTATGCTATATTAGAAAGGGTTGGAAATATTTCTACCATATTGTTGTTTGAAGTTATATATAAATTTCATAATGTTGTATTAGAAAGTGTTGTAAATTTTTGTACCATACTGTCGCTTGAAGTTATATATACATTTCATAATGATTTATCATAAAGTGTTGGAAATATTTGTACCATAGTGGTGTTTTAAGTTATCTATAAATTTAATAATGTTGCTTCAAAAATGCTTATAACAAAAGTAGGAGTCAACCATTATCACAGTTAGGTACAAGGAGAGGGGTCGATATTGGGTACATACATATGTATACATATGTACATATGTATATGTATATGTATATGTATATACATATACATGTGTACACATATGTACATATACATATGTAAGAGTGAATGTAATTGAAGAACAAACTAACCATATACATATATATGCATATGTACATATACATATACATATGAATATACATATACATATGCATATGCATATACATATGCATATGCATATACATATGCATATGCATATGCAAGAGTGAGTGCACTAGTACATAAACAACAATAAACTATTGAAAAAACTACTAAAAAATGCTTATAAATGACTACAGTTGGTCACGTGACCATTAGTAGTTTATTGCCAGTCATATATAACATGACCAGATTGATGACTAAACCATTTTTAGTCATTTATTGGTTGTTTTGATTGATTGATTTTGTAGTATATTTAGTCGTTGATTTAGTCATTCATTGCTATGATCTGGTCACTTATTTAGTCACTTTTTTCCACTGATATATTTAGTTGTTGATTTAGTCATCGATTGTTGTAATCTGGCCACTTATTTAGTCATTTTTTATTCACTGATATATTTAACTAGTCACTTATTTAGTTGTTGACTTATTCATTGATTGTTGTTAACTGGTCACTTATTTAGTCATTTTTATTCACTGATTTCTGTGCATTGGTAGTGTATTTAGTCATTAATTTTAATCATCATTTTGATCAATTTGGTAGTATATTTATTCATTTTTATTCACCGATTTCACTGGGCATATATCTAGTCATAATTATTCATTGTTCACTAATTTTTGTCAATTGGTAGTATATTTAGTCAATTTAATTATTAATTGATGTCAATTGGTAGTATATTTAGTCATTTTAATTGATTGATATTTGAGTATTTAAGCATAAAACACAAAAATACACATCAATCATCAATTGCACACAATAAGACAACCATTGAGAAGGAAAAATTGGTAAACTTTATTAATAAAAGAAAGGTTTTCTAGTTACAACTTACAAATAGAGCATTACAATTGTTATTTTTAGTCACAAGATTGAAAATCTGAGTTACAATATTGCAAAGAAATGACTGCAAGAAATAAACTTCTCCAAAAGACTTCTTCAATGATGGAAACACATGCTTGAAGCCCTTCAATGTGAGCACATGCCCCTTTCATCTCTTAAAAATTATACAACGTGGGAGATCTTCCTGGAGAAATTTGTAACGTGTAGAATCCAAGGAGAGTTTTGATCGTGTCCCATATATTAAGCTGTCTCCTTCAACATAGTCAACAATAACCCAGCGATAATATTTCCTCATTTATATGTAACGTGCCATTTGATATGAGCAATAGGGTGCTTCCTTTTCCACCATGAATAAATATGTGCCTCAATACAACCAACAAAATTAATATTAGTCTCAATTCAAAAATAATAAAAGTGCATTGTATATTGCAAGTTTACAAAAGAAATTCCAAACACAACAGGAAGATAAATCAATTAAAAATTGTAGCCTTGTCAACAAATGCCTTAAATAGAGTGTTCAACATAGACTTGAAATATGCATATTCAACCCTTGATTTTAGAACCTTGTTCAAAATTTAAGAAAGGTGATACGCTCATATTATAGAATGAAGTTGACATATTATAGAATGAAGGCTATCAACACTAACTAGATTGGAACAACATTATCAACATAAATTTCTTGGAAACCAAGCCCAAGAATTCCATCAGACTTGGACAACAAAAATGTCAACCCTGGTTCATGTGTTGTCTTAGTAAAGACCTGCACCATTAAAGAATCCATTTATACATAAATTCCAAATTAAGTTGATGAGAAAAGATCTTTGATATCCAATTGGGAAGCCTTAACATCCAAAAATTACTAACCTAATGTTTCACAACAAGTTTCCCAATTGTGACATCATCTTCCCTATTCACTTTACAAGCACCGCCAAATTCAACTTTTGAAGGAACAAACACATAAGGTACTTTCTGCAATGATAATTTTCAAACTAATGATTAATAACAAAACTTAAAGCATCCATTAAACTTGCAAGAAAAAAACTACTTGAAAAAATGCACAGAAGCATCACCAAATGGTTCAAAACTCATCGTCAGTATAAGTCCAAAAATTTGATGTTCTTGTGCAAGCTAATTAGGTTTATTCTCTTACAATTCATCAAAATTAGAAAAAAGGGTAGCAAGTCAGGGGATTTGATTGTGGGAAAACTTCACAGTTAAAAGGGTTTTGTACTATGTCAACATCATTTCATAGTTTCAATCCCTTCAATGCACCTTTGCAACATCTACATGATGTAAAGATTTCTAGTGAATGGTTGAAACATATCTGAGGCGATTGAAGGAAAGCCTCTCAGAAATTAAGGAACGATTCAGGTATTGAATGGCACTTGGAGTTAACCTAAAAATGTTGCAATGCCCATTTGTTATCTTAAAAGGTTGCAATAATGTCGAAATTCAAAATGGTACAAGGAGAGAAAAAATCAATACCTTATCTTTGGCCAATGAAATCAAAGGATCAAGAATGGTAGTAGGATTTGTATCAGCTTCCATAACTATAAACCTGATGTTCTAAAGTATAGCGTCTTGGTTGTTGCAGCACCCTAAACTCGTTTAATATCAACAAAAAAGAAACTATATATTGATCCATTGCCATATTGGATCTCACATGATTCTCCTTCACAAACAACAAATGATATATATTAATTGTTTAGCAACTTCCTTACTATCCTCATGTTAGTAGACTAAACTAAGTGAGGTTGAGGGTTTGAAGTAGAGTACCATCTTCTTGGTATGCGCTTGAATTTGATCATGACTTGTATCTTGAATGAAAATAGCAAGCTAGTTGCACTGTAAAATCATTGTTAGAAAAATAACCACAAAATCCCCTTTAATTAAAATAATCCTTCTAGATATTTCAAGACAAGATATTTCAGTTAATTTCTAAGAGAGCTAATTTCACTATCCAAACAGTCATCAATCTATTTACTGTATATAATTTCCCAGAATTCAAAATTTGAATGTGATGAAACTAACCATAATTACCAAATATTTGACACGAAAATGTAGTACAAAATGAATTGTTTTACAACAAATGTGTTTTGATAAACTAGATATACCCTTGATATATTGATTTAAATAACAAGGAAAGATCAAACTAGAGACAACAAGATAACATTCATTCATTTGCTTCAACAAACAATTGAAACCAGAATTCGGCCACCAATTATAACTTCATTCTATTGATCTTCAAAAAGATTTTACAATACGTTTCAAAATTTTGTCCTGATTGACATGTCAAAAAGTGTCTTTTCAATTACCCACTTTTAACATAAATCAAAAAGTCTTAATTATCATTGTTTACATAGGATTACATAAAACTCTAAAAGCAATGAAAGATGAGAAGTGAAGAGAATTTATCAGATGTTGAAGTCCATAGCACTCATAAGATACAGAAGTCCATTACTCATCGTAAGGTACCCGTGATCATTTAGATCTGGCAAGGTCCTCTCTCCATGATAGTATTTGCAAGGCTTGGTACTTCACTGCAAGGCCTATTCTTCTAGGGGAGCTAGATATGTCTGCTCCCATTGGTACACCGTGTAATCATGAGGCCATTTGTACTCCTAGATTTTTTTTGTGTTGGCCAAGTGACTCTTCCATCTGCTGTCTAATAACCCTTTTGTATCTATGATGAATTTTGAGTACCCAACATCCAGTGCAATTATTCCATCCAGGTTAAATTGAGGCGGTGAATATTTATGTCACCATCCTTCAGTATATTAGTGAGGCAATTGGGAACAATTTTGCTAAACTCATCTATCCAATCCTTGGATCCTTTCAGTTGATCATCATCCCTTAGTATCTTAGGAACAAACCACTTCTTTTTACGTGTGAAATGAATCCATTCTTGCCTTGATCTTTTGCTCTTTTGCAGACATGTATTGAAATTCATCTATGACCATTCAAACCATTTGCTCAGTAGGCTTTAAAGTTGTGGGGGCCTCAACACTCCTTTGTAAAATTCTACACAAAGTTGCTAAGGTGTGATGTATAGGTTGCCATTTCTTGAATAAGGGGTCCAATATAGGTACATGGGCCTTTATCTGATCAACTGCTTGTGACAAGGAGACATAACATTCATACACATTTTCCAATTTGTCCATAATTAGTTTAACCCTATGCTCCAAGATCTGTTCCAATACCCTGAGGGTTTCTCTCTTTGCTCTTTCCTTTGTTTCTTCATTACTCTTTTTCAACTTCTCAATTTCTTGTTTTAGCACATTAACTTGTTCAACAGTGATTTCACCTGTATCAGTCTGGATGGCAGGGGGCTGGTATACTATTAATTTTGTGCTTTGGGAAGGACCGCTCCCTTCAACTATTGTTTCAATTTCACATTTTCTATGAATAACCTATTCACTTCATCATTCAGATCAGTTGTGCTTTCTCATATTCTCCAATCTAAGCTCCATAGCTTTAACCGCATCCCTAGTAAACATTGTTGAGTGCATTGTCATAGTAGGCCTCCAATGTTGATGTGTCTTGAAGTGTCTTTACCATGGCAGTCCCTCTCATTTCTTTTACAACATCAAGCAATCTTGGTTTTTCTGTTCTTTTTTGCTTTGTCCAAAAGGCTAGGGTTTCAAGTCTTGGATTGTAACTATGCCACTCATTCCCTCATTGAATTGAATTCAAAAACCAACATGGGATCTTCTTGGCTTCTTACTTGATCCAATAAGAATATCTTTTTTAACTCCATCCCAGGAATAATTAGTATATTGCTTTCTAAGACCAATTTTCTTGCTTCTTGGGGCTAACAGTAATTTCATTAATCCGAGTTCTTCAAGAGTTTGTGCAACAATCTGGTCATGTTGTGACTCCAACCAATCTTATTAATTTGGAGTCTCTCCTCAAATTCTTTAATTTTCATCTTAAACCAAAAATCCTTAAACTTGGGAGTTTGAATAAATTCATCATCTTCAATAAATCTAAGGGCAACAATCACCCTTTCATCATCATGCACTTCTTGATCATTATGCCCATGTACATCCACTCTTTCTTCTGGTTTGTGAGCATCGGTTGCAAGCTTAGGTAGTGGTTAATCAACTTCATCATCTTTAAAATTCAAAAGCACATCGGCTACCTCTTAGTATCCCCTACTCCTTCACTTATTTCATATTACACTAAGGGGGGCACTCCATGTGTCTTCTGCCTTTTAGGACTTGGTTGCTCAGGGGATACTTCTGATTGTATTGTGGCAGTGTCTAGTAGGGGATCTGTGATTACAATACCACTTGGTTTGATGGGCAGCTTGGAGAGTTTTGAAGACTGGCCCTCAGGTTTCTTTTCTAGTTCAACATATAATCTTTCAAAGTTGTCAATTATTACGTTCATCCTTTGATGGGATCCTTTTCTTCAACATAGAATCCTTGGAATCCAGTGTTCCTTTTCTTCTCCTCCTCAAGCCTCTCTATGATTTTCCACTTCCTCTTCCTCTAAAAAACTTCATCAGGTGTAAATCAATTTATTATTACATCTTCTTCGTAATCCATTACATGGGTAATCCCAACTTTAGTGAGAAGTGTCTGCTTTATAAAATTAATATTCCCTTCAAGATCAAAGACCCGTTCTCTATGTGACTTCAATGAATACTGCATCTTCAAATAGTTTTGCAGTTCTTCAAAAGTGTCAGACCCTACGAATAGCTCCTCACATTCAGTTAGGTCAGGGAGGAATTTCCCCCTTTTTTGTCTTTTCATAACATCCTGCTCCATCCATAACATTTTCCACATAAATGCTAAAAATGCAATTCAAATAGAAACAAATTTAGGGAAAACTTGTGGGGCTTGAGGATACCCATAGACCCTTATTACTGTTTGGTCTGCTAAGAATAACCAGTCACCAAAATTGTGAGTGTGTCCCTGCTCTAGCTTCAATACTAAAGGTCTTAATACTTGCATGATTTTATTAGGAAATCTTGGTGAAATATGACCAAGAGCAACCATGACCTTTACTATGAAATCATCATGAAATATTACATAATCACTATTTTTACATCTACTATCCTAGATGTAACACCAGTTTTGTACAGGCAACCTATTCCCTTCATCATCAGTCATTCTGAAACAAATTCTTTTAGTCCATCTATTTTTGTTTTGGTACAATATTAAATGACATAGTAGAGAGTATTTCTTGAAAGTGATGGGATCTAAGTTCTCTCTTGCAAAAATCCCTCATGTAGCCCTTTCTCAATTTCAACAACAAAGTCATACTCAATGTTGACTTTAGGATTTTGTATCCTCATTGCCATCATCATGAGATAGATTGGAATCCTCTCTTCAGTATCTATTCAAAGCACTTGGCACAAAGCAAAATAAGTTCTTTTGAAATATACTTGGAAGCTTTCTATGGAAAATGGCTCATTTTGGGAGGGGGAGATAGGTATCCTCCTATTGTTTACACCCTTTTTCATGTGTAAAGGAAGTTCATCACTCCTGTAGGTTTTTCTTAATCTCCTATAATCCTCCTCACTTCTTTCCAATTCAATCTTAGTGATAGCTTGCTTGTTTAACATTAAACATTCTATAATTGCTTCTTTAGTCAGCACCACTAATGGTGAACCATCCAGAATTCTTATAGTCCTGGTAGCTAGGTGATAATATTGTGCCAATACTTTAATAAACTCAACATCTACGAAGACATTTGGGACTATCAATTTGGCCAAATCTAAGGTCCAAGGATTCAAAACTGGAATCTTCTCAACCCTTTTTTCATAGAAGTACCAAAACAAATCCCACCCTGAGATAGGGATAATTGGGTCTCTACATCCATGGGTTGTATCTTTAAACACCTTTTTGGATCCATTGTCTACAGAATTAGGTAACACATCTAAAATGGATTGTTGCAGGGACCTCTTCTTTGATTTAGAAACTATGGACTCTTCCTTTTTACTCACAAGTTGACTTCCTTTGGGTGGCATGATGAATAATTTACTCCTACTTGATTTTTTGTGTCTACTTGTAGAAGCAAATTCAGTTCTTATACACTTGCTATAGAGGGTTTTTGTGAACTTACCCAGTGAAATAATAGCTGCAGAGTTTTCCCGCTTGAACTCCCTTTCATCTGGTACACTGAGCTTTGTGAATGATTGCTAAAATTTCATTGAGTCCCAAGTAATATTTGCTACTGAGCTTGGTCACCTCACTATTAATGTGAATTCGTGCAAAATATTTTAGAATCTACCCATATTTTGAGTTTGAATACATGTCATTGATCTTGGGAAATTAAATGGCATAATCATTTAATGCTTTGACAGCTTGTACCGTAGTACCGCTCTGTCATTTCAAGATCGCTGCAGGTTAGCACTAATAGTACCGCCACCCCGCACACACCCCTTTGGACTCCTCTAGGACGGTGGGTTAATTCTAGTGGTTGAGTGACTGTTCACTGCCATACCGCTCTATCATATCAAGACTATTGCGGGGTAGCAGTAGCAGTACCGCCACCCTGCGCACACCCCTTTGGACTCCCACAGGACAACGGGTTAATTCTAGTGGTTGAGTGATTGTTCACCACCATACCGTAGTGTCATTGTTTACCCCTTGTGGGGCTATGGTTTACTTTAGTTGTTAACATGTTCTCACTGCCACCCCATGACATTCATATTTGGTTGCCATGATATTAAGGTAAGCATTTGTACATTGACCTATATGTCCCACCATCCCACACATACCTCTATTGACTGTTGTGGTAGTGCGGTATTGGATTTTATTATGAATGTAGTATTTTAGATATCATTTATTGAAAAGATTGAACAATTTTCTAATTTTTTAGTCTCTCAGTTTTAGTTTTCAATGTCAGTCAAACCTAAGAGATCATTTCTTTCTTTGTAAAAGGGAGGCTTAGTTCACCTAATGCTAAGATATCTATATGTATTATTAAATCATAGATGTTCATTATATGTTTGCATCTAGGAAACATATAGGACATACAAGAAATTATATTCTAACTAAACAAAATTAATTTCAAATTTTCAACCAAAGTAAGAAAACTAAGAAGAATTATTGAACCTAACTTTAAATGCACTTCAAATCAATAGTGAACATCTCAGGTTTTGTATAAAATGTACTAGCAAAATAATGATGATTGCATTCAGCAATGTATCAGTAAAACAACAGTGAATAAGCATACCTATACTTAGATCTTTATTACATTCAATAATAACTTACACCATGCATATAACCAAAGTTTAGGTGACAAGCTAACCTCTTAAGGTGACAAAACATCATCATAATCATCTGCATTGCGAGCAAGATCAAAATCCTAATCATTTGTGTCTACATCTTCTTGATTTTCTTCCTCATCCTCATCTATGACATGCAATGCATTCTCTCTCCCAATCTCTTCATTGGTAATCAAAATTTCTTCTTCAAACACTCCATCATCATCTTCATCCACTTCTTCAAATGTTTCTTGTAAATTAACATATTGCCCATCAAGCATTATATCAACAACTTCCATGATTTTTTCGTTTTGAACGAGACTCTATTTGAATGACATACGACCATCCTGGGCTTCTTACATCATCAATTAAAAATGATTGGTTAATTTGAATAGGGGAAACATACGGCTCATCTATCTCTAATAAAAAAATGTCTTCTATTTGCACGTATAAATCCATACTCATCAAATTGTATTGGAGATGGTCGGATCCACTTACATTTTAATAATATAGGACTATTTTCACTATAGTCCACTAGAATAATTTGTTGGATGAATCCAACATAAATTTTTTTCTCATTTTCGTGAAGAAATTCAGCACTAACAACACAATCACAATTTATCATTCCTTTGTCTTTTTATTCCACTCTTAAATGACTACCATAGGCCCACATTCCACAGAAATGAATAGCCCATAAATGTGGAGATTGTGAAAGCTCACTTTCCTCTGTTGTTATATCTTGACCTTCTTCTTTTGCATCCTTGACTACATTAGCAATCCATTCTTCAAATTTTGGAAAAGAATCACCTCTAATCAAATCAACATGACGTTTGCGCCTTTGAGGTCGATGTTGCATCCAAGCTTGATTGTCTTCTTCATATTTTCTACATAGAATATTAACGTACAAATAGTAAGATTGATAATATGAATGTGTAAATGCAATTGAGTAAATAAATTATTGTGTTAATTTTTTTTTACCTGTGCCACTTATCAAACCAAGATGTGTTTTGAAGAATATAGGCATGTATCACACTTCTTTCTTGATGTGATAGCTTCAAGTGACATCCATTTCCTTCCAATACTTCACCTGCAACTGTGTCTTCTTCGTCATCATCCCATACACGCTGATTGACATTTTTAAAATCCTTCATATATTTTGTGCAAAATCCCATGGCCTCTTGCATTGAGTATCCCTCAGACATGTTGCCTTTTGATTTTTCCCTAGTACGGACAATTTTTTTCAAAACCTTCATATATCATTCTATAGGATACATCCATCTTGTTCTTATCGAGCCGCAATGCTTTAGTTCATATTGTAGATGTAGCGAAAGATGCATAGAAATATTAAAGATTGTTGGTGGAAATTCCCATTCCAATAGACAAAGGACTGCAACAAACTCCTCCCTCAAACTATCAAAGTTTGAAGGATCTAATACATGTAAACTCATTCTCTTTAATATTAGGCCCAACCTTATAACTTCCAATCTTGGTCCCTTTGGCAAACTTAATATATTTTCCACAATAGGTAAAATATTCTCCATTATGACATGATAGTCACGGGTCTTGAGGCATCTTAAGCCATTAATGTTAGTTTGGCTTCTAATACTACTACTTACATATCCAGTGGGAAAGCGAGTCTGAGACATCAACTGTAAGAATTGTGTACATTGTTCCTTTGTCCAAATATAAGGAGAACTAGGTTTTCTATATTTTTCATCATCATATTTTTCAACCCAAAGATTTCAATGAATCTTTAGTTGTCGAAAGTCTTCACGTGATGAAATAGTATCAAAAGCACTAAAAAGAGTTTCTATAATAGCATAGGCTATATTTTTCTCAGTATGCATAAAGTCAACAATATGCCTAATGGCTATATCCTTACAATATGAAAACTTATAGAATATGCACAACCTTTTTACACCACTTTCATTACATGGATCATATCTACTACCAGCAATCCCATCATTTTCAATAAATGACATACTTTTTTGTCCATTCCCAACAATGTAATCACCTGTTATTAGCAATGGTGCTTTACGATTCTCTTCTCCACCATTGAACCATTTTTTTTGTTGACAATATGGATGATCCATTTTAAGGTAAGCACGATGTCCACAATAAATACACTTATGTAAACTTCTTGAGTTCCTCACAAAATCCTTAAAGTTGCAAGGAGGATATCCATGGTATTCATGAACATTGAGACCAAACAATGTGCCATATGTAAGAAGATCATGAATCGTAAACAATAAGGAAGCTCTTAAAGTGAATTTGATTGAATGACCATCCCTTAAATATTCAATTTCTTCAATTCCTTTCCAAAATTCCATTAGCTCATGGCTCTAGATAAGCATCAATTGTATCTAAAGTCACACTTTTATTTCCTAGTATAATCAGTGATAGCATTAAGAAAAATGGTTTAGTTGCTAACCATGGAGGAAAGTTATAATTTATTAAAAACACTGGCCAAGTTGACCATTTAGTACTTTGATCTGAGAATGGGTTCACCCCATCTAGAGCCAAACTCAACCTTATATTACGAGGATCTTGAGAAAAATCAGGCCATCTATTATCAAATTCCATCCACGTCTTAGAATTAGGCACATGTCGTTGTTTTCCATCAATTCTCTTATTTTGGGCATGTCATTGCATAAGTTCAGCAATGTCTCTGCACCTATACATTCAGAGTAATCGTGGGATTACCAGAAAGTGGTGAAGAACCCTTCTCATACCTCGCTTCATGACATTTTAGACATTCACTCTCACTTGCAAGATTCTTGTGAAATAATACACAACCATTCACACATGTGTGAATGTTTTTCATACCCTAAGCCTAGTTTAGTTATTTCCTTTCTACATTGACTTTGTTTTGTTGGCAATGTGGAGTCGGGTGGTAACAACGAACTTAATAATGCCAATAACTGATCTACACTCTCATTTTTCCAACCAAACACCAATTGCAAGTTAAGAATTTGAAGGATTGTTGTCAAACGACTTAACCTGCAATTAGCATACAAAGGCTTTGAAGCATCTTCCATCAACTTGGCCCAATCATTGTTTAGACCCTCATTCAACATTCAATCAACTTCAAACCCTTCATCTTACATTGTTTCCTCTTCATCTATGTTTGGTGCCACTTCATCTATGTTTGTTGCCTCTTCATCTCTCACACTCTTCCATTCTATCATATCTTTGTAATAATTGACATTCCAAGGGCTTATACCACTATGCCCATATCTTATCATATGTCGATAAATTTGACTTCTTTTTTTCACTTTCCACCAAGACAGTCATTACATGGACATGGATATTTGTCCAAGTCACTCTCATTGGCTATTCTCTCATCAAATGCATGGTGTTTCAACCTTTGGCGTTGATCCATCTGTAATGTTCGACACATAGCAACAAAAAATTGTAGACTAAGAGATAAAAACTATTTTTTTAATTGAAAGGCATTTCCATAGCAAGAGTTATAGAGAGCAAATAAAATAAAGAGTTTAACTAATGAATTGTAAAAAATAGAATTTTGTAGTTTATATTCAAATTGTTGATTACATTGCATTGCACATCTTTCAAACCATTACTTCACAGTGCATAACTAATAACTAGATGATGTTAGATGACAAAATTTCAATTACAATATAGTATTTACAAAGTCAACCTAAGTAGTTATGTAATTACTTCACATTGCATAACTAATAACTAGGAGCAACTGCCAATTACATTTTCTTGTCATGGCATTCCATGGGACCACATTTCTTAGGCATTTTTCAAAAAGTTCACCGCCTTGTCTATGCTACCACATTTTTCATATATACGTTCAACAAAAGCATTTTATCAAACAATTCACTACCTTGTTGCTATGGCTAAAAAGCCCAAAACAAGTGCTTTCTCGAATGAAGCTAAGGATGCTTGGAAAAAATCTATCAAAGCATAATAGTAAGCAATAGCATAGACAAGGCAGTGAACTAGTTGAAAAATGCCTCAAAGAAATGTGGTCTCATGGTGATGGAATGCTATGACAATCCATAATAATTTGCTTGTCATGGAATTCGTCATGGAATTCCATCACCATGAGACCAAATTTCTTTGAGGCATTTTTTCCAAAGTTCATTGCCTTTTCTATGCTACCACATTTTTCATACATGTCTACCAAATCATTTTATCAAATACCACCGCTTCTTGTCGCTTATGGCTAAAAGCCTAAATGTGTGATTTCAAAAGCTATGATGCTTGGAAAATCTATCAAAGGATACAGTAAGCAACAAGCTATGGTCTCATGGTTTTTTTTGGCACAAAAATCAACGTGATTTTATTTGATTTTTTTGTAGGTTTTAAACGCATTTTTTTTGGCAATTTTGCTATTTGAAATGGAGAAAAATATATGTGGTCAGTTTTGTGCATTTTTTAATTGTAGGATTCTCATAGTTAGTGAAAAAGGTAGTGTTCATGAAGGAATGGAAAAGATGCGTAAAGCCTTTCAATTATACCCGTACTGTGCAATGGCATTGAATCATTTAGCAAACCATTTTTTCTTCATAGGGCATCATTTTCTTGTGGAACAGTTCACTGAGATAGCTCTTGTTTCAACTAGCCACCCTCTCATGGAATCTCATTCATATTATAATCTTGCGCAATCTTATCATAGTAAAGGTTATTATGACACCACTTGTCAAGGAAAGCCAGAGGCTACATGATTTTTTGGATAGGTTCAATTGAAGCTAGGAGATCTTAAGAGTTCTCTCTCAAATTTTGAAAAGGTTTTGGAGGTCCACCCTGAGAACTCTGGGAGCTTAAAATTTGTAGGCCATATATATGCTCAGCAAGGGTAGGTAGAGAAGGCTTTGGAAATTTTAAGAAAGGAAACTCACATAAATCCACATGATGTCCATGAATTTATCAAGATGGTTGAGTTATTAATATCGTCAAACCCCAGTGCAACCTTAGATTCTCTTAAGACACCAAAGTATCTTCTGAAGAAGAGTAGAGAAGAAGTACCCATTCAATTGTTAAACAACATTGGGGTTCATTTTGAGCGTGATGAACTAGATTTGGCTCAACAAAATTTTATGGAGGCATTAGGAAATGATGTTCTGCCTCTACATAAATCTTTGTGGTCAGTTTTATGCATTTTTTACTTGTAGGATTTTCACAGTTAGTGAAAAAGGTAGTGTTCATGAAAGAATGGAAAAGATGCGTAGAGCCTTTGAATTATACCCATACTTTGTAATGGCAATGAATCATTTAGCAAACCATTTTTTCTTCACTATAGGGCAACATTTTCTTGTGGAACAGTTGATTGAGACAACTCTTGTTTCAACTGACCACCCTCTCATGAAATCCCATTTATATTATAATCTTGTACGATCTTATCATAGTAAAGGTGATTATGACACCACTTGTCAAGGAAAGCCAAAGGCCACATGATTTTGTGGATAGGTTCAATTGAAGCTAGGAGATCTTAAGAGTTCTATCTCAAATTTTGAAAAGGTTTTGGAGGTCCACCCTGAGAACTCTGAGAGCTTAAAAGTCGTAGGCCATATATATGCTTAGCAAGGGATGGAAGAGAAGGCTTTGGAAATTTTAAGAAAGGAAACTCGCATAGATCCATTTGATGCCCATGCATTTATCAAGATGGGTGAGTTGTTAATATCGTCAGACCCTAGTGTAGCCTTGGATTCTCTTAAGATGCCAAAGTCTCTTCTGAAGAAGAGCAGAGAAGTACCCATTCAATTGTTAAACAACATTGGGGTTCTTCATTTTGAGCATGATGAACTAGAGTTGGCTCAACAAACTTTTATGGAGGCGTTAGGAAATGATGTTCTACCTCTACATAAATATCTATGGTCAGTTTTGTGTATATTTTACTTGTAGGATTCTCATAGTTAGTGAAAAAGGTAGTGTTCATGAAGGAATGGAAAAGATGCATATAGCCTTTGAATTATACCCGTACTTTGCAATGGCATTGAATCATTTAGCAAACCATTTTTTCTTCACTACAGGGCAACATTTTCTTGTGGAGCAATTGGTTGAGACAACTCTTGTTTCAACTGACCACCCTCTCATGAAATCTCATTCATATTATAATCTTGCACGATCTTATCATAGTAAAGCTGATTATGACCACTTGTCAAGGAAAGCCAGAGGCCACAAGATTTTGTGGATAGGTTCAATTGAAGCTAGGAAATCTTAAGAGTTTTCTCTCAAATTTTGAAAAGGTTTTGAGGTCCACCCCGAGAACTGTGGAGAGCTTAAAAGTTGTAGCCATATATATGCTCAATACAATGGTAAAGAAGGCATTGGAAATTTTAAGAAAGGAAAACTCGACAGATCCACCGATGCCCATGACAACAAGATGGGTGAGTTATTAATACTGCTGTAACTCAAAGTGCAGCCTTAGACTTCTCAAGACACCTTCAAAGTCTCTTCTAAAGTAGAGTAGAGAAGAAGTACCCATTCAATTGTTAAACAATATTGGGGTTCTTCATTTTGAGCATGATGAATTAGAGTTGGCTCAACAAACTTTTATGAAGGCATTAGGAAATGGCATTTGGGTTGAATTCATAAATAAAAGCCCCAGTACTAATTCTGCAGTTTTCTTGTGCTCTTTAAGGATATGAAATTCTTCCATCAATTAGAAGAAGGTGGTGTTTCACTTGAGTTACCATGGGATAAAGTCATAACACTATTCAATCTTGCTAGGTTGTTTGAATAGCTACATGATATTGAAAAAGCAAATCTTTTATATGATAATATTGTTCAAGTTTCCGATTATGTGGATGCATATCTACGCCTTGGTAACCATGACTTAGGCTCGTAATGAGATCCAACTAAGCCTAGAATTGATTAGAGATGCACTTAAGGTGGATAAAAACTCATCAAATAATTTATCTATGCTTGGAAAAATGAAACTGAAAACAAATGACTAGCTTAAAGCAAAGAAACAATTGAAGCTGCACAAAGTGAATCGGATACAAATAATTCTTATGTTGACATTTCACTTGGAAATTGGAATTATTTTGTAGCTTTTCACAATGAGAGGAGGGATCCAAAGGTGGAGGCACAACATCTTGAGAAGGCTAGAGAATTGTATTGTAAAGTGTTGGCACAGAGACCAGGAAATTTTTATGCTACAAATGAGGCAACCATTGTGCTAGTTGAAAGGGGTCAATTTGATATTGCAAAGGAAATTTTTACATAGGTACAAGAAGTCAGCAGCAGAACATCTTTGTTCGCATGTTTGATGTGTGGGTAAATCTAGCACATGTTTACTTTGCACAAGGACAGTTTACACTTGTAGTGAAAATGTATCAAAATTGTTTGAGGAAATTCTAATTTGGCACTGACACCCAAATTTTATTATATTTAGCTCAAGCACATTATGAAGCAGAATAGTGGCAAGATTGTAAAAGAACATTATTAAGAGTAGTAGAACATTTTTAAGAGTAGTAGATTGTAATGAGTGTTTCAAATTTGTGTTTAATGTAATGAGGGTTTCAAATTACCTCTGAATTCATTGCAGAGGGCATCCCCAAATATGATTTTGCTACAGAGGGCCTTGACAAATTCAAATTCGTTGCAACAAACTCCAAATTCCTTGCCCTTGCCCACATTTTCAAAAGTCTCTAGGTCCTCTTTGAATCCTTATCACCCATGCAAGTAGTTGCTGATCAAAACGCCTCATGCCAGGCTAATGAATGAAGCAAGGTATGCAATGAACGGATGGAGCAAGGTCAAGCAAGATGAATGAATTTGCAATGGATGTGAATAATCACGCCAATATTTGGCCGAATTGTTTTTAAATTTTTTTGTTTACTTTGGATTTGATGACTAACTATTTAGTCATTTTTATTTCTATGACTAAATAATTTTTAAGTCAATGACCAAATTAGTCATTTATTTACTAATTTATAGCTGAGTTGTAAAAAATGAGTAGAATTTAGTCATTTTTAGTTGTTGTGACTAAAATTTTTAGTCACTTAGTCATTTATTTGCCAAATTCTACTAGTGGTGTAATTGAAGAACAAACTAACCATGCATCTAATTGAGTTGATTGCAAATGATCAAGGGTATGTGTGCAATGAAACAAGCAATGCATGTTATACTTTCATATCCCCAATTCTAACTCTTACAATTAAGAGAATGATACAAACTGTAACAGCAAGTTCATACATGTAAGAGTGAGTGTAATTGAAGAACAAACTAACCATGCATCTAATTGAGTAGATTGCAAATGATCAAGGGTGTGTGTGCAATGAAACAAGCAATGCATGTTATACTACCATATCCCCAATTCTAACTCTTATAACCCTTAGGTGATCATGTTATCTGATTATATATATGAATGTATTGACAATCAAATAACAAACAAAGTGAAACAACATATTCGAATGTGTGAGTGTAATTGAAGAACAAACAAACCATACATCTAATCTAGATGAATGTTATAATCAGACACAATTTTTTGAAGTCTTCGATAGTGTTAAACTATGTTGCAACAGTCATCCAATTCACTTTGAATGGTAGACTGCAACATAGTTGAACAAAGGGAGAGTTCAAAAACCACGTCTGATTATTGTTAATTGTATCTCTTAGGGAAAATTGATATTTTGAACGCCCTTCTAATGGTAATCTATGTCGCAGTTGTCCACAATTCCCTTTCAATTGTGAATTTCAACATAGATTACCATGAAAGCCCTTCGGAAAACTAAATCCCCTAGATGCATGTTATACTATCATATCCCCAATTCTAACTCTTACAATTAAAAGAATGATACAAAGTGAAACAAAAAATTCATACATGTAAGAGTGAGTGTAATTGAAGAACAAACTAACCATGCATCTAATTGAGTTGATTGCAAATGATCAAGGGTGTGTGTGCAATGAAACAAAAAATGCATGTTATACTATCATATCCCCAATTCTAACTCTTAAAATTAAAGCAATGATACGAAGTGAAACAACAAATTCATACATTTAAGAGTGAGTGTGATTGAAGAACAAACTAACCATACATCTAATTGAGTAGATTGCAAATGATGAAGGGTGTGTGTGCAATGAAACAAAAAATGCATGTTATACTATCATATCCCCAATTCTAACTCTTACAATTAAAATAATGATACAAAGTGAAACAACAAATTCATACATGTAAGAGTGAGTGTAATTGAAGAAAAAACTAACCATGCATCTAATTGAGTTGATTGCAAATGATCAAGGGTGTGTGTGCAATGAAACAAAAAATGCATGATATACTATCATATCCCCAATTCTAACTCTTACAATTAAAAGAATGATACAAAGTGAAACAACAAATTCATACATGTAAGAGTGAGTATAATTGAAGAACAAACTAACCATGCATCTAATTGAGTTGATTGCAAATGATCAATGGTTTGTGTGCAATGAAACAAAAAAATACAAGTTATACTATTATATCCCCCAATTCTAACTCTTACAACTAAAAGAATGATGCAAATTGAAAAACAAATTCATTCATGTAAGATGGATCAAAAAAAAGATACTAATATTTGGAGCCATTTTTTGATACAGCGTTATGATATTTATATATAACTCGAAACATCCAAATGATACTAATATTTGGAGCCCTTTTGTGATACAACATTATGATACTTATATATAACTTCAACCAACGTTTTCATATGAATTGAAACAACATTATCATACTTTTGAAAGTAATTGGCGATAAATTAAAGCATACATCAAATTCATTTAAATGTAAATGAATAAGGCTATATGAAACATCAATTTCTATATCTTTGTCATATGTATATGTTAGTCTTCAAGTTGCATATTTATATTGACAGTATTGGAACATTATCATACACTCCACAGTTGAGGACCGTGTCACGCACCTATCTTTCGGCCGAGTATGTCTATGTGTCTGTGAAAGTGGCTTGATATGTGTCTATGTGTTTGTGAAAGTGGCTCTATGTATGTATGTATGTATTTTATAATACATGCATGCATATGCATGTATATATTTTATGTAATACTTACATACAATACATACATGCATATGCATGTATGTATTATATACAATACATACATACATACATAATAATTTTCTATACATACACACATACATACATATGAATTGCCATAGGTATGTATGTATCGTATACACACAAACATACATAATACATTATGTATGTATGTATGTGTGTATACAATACATACACAATATTATATTGTTTATTATAATATTAATATGTTATTTATATAATTAAAATGTAAATGTAAATTTAGATAACTAAAATGATTACAAAATTTAGATTGACTAAAATGATTACCAAATTTAGATGACTAAAATGATTACAAATTAACATTGAAAATCCTATAAATGCATGTGAAATGTTAAGAAAAATTTGACCATACCAGTAGAGGTGAATCTACTATGGGCAGGGCTGAGAGGACGACGGGGGAGCGAGTATTGTTGGGCGAGGGGTTCACAGCAGCGGAGGACACAGTTAGCCAAACTATAGGTGCATGAAACCGTTAACATTCCACCTGATGAAACCCATTAATGGTATGTATATATATACACATAGTCGGCCAAAATATAGGTACATGATACCCTTAACAGGGAGAGTTGCATACATTGTTTACAAACAATGCATTATGCATTTACTGTTGTTTTTTTGACCAACTGTGTGTATATATACACACACATATATATACATATATACATACATATACATATGTATGCATGTATGTATGTATATATGTATGTATTTATATATATAGCTGCAAGATAGCTTCAAGATTCGAGCATATCATAACTTGTATTAGAAGCTATTTACAGAAGAAGAAAAAATGCAAAGGATAGATTTTGTCATTGTGAGGTTGGAACACAACCTCACCTGCCTTAACAGAAGTTACAAGTTTTTCCTTTTCTCAATAGTAGTGTTCAAAAACACAGAAATTGCGACGTGGGTATCACCACCATGTGTCCATACCCTCAATCGTAATACCCCTACAATGCTTTTAGACTTATTAATTTCTATGTGTTAACTTGATATGCTGATGCTATGATGATACTATTATGGTTTGATTTGGTTGGTTTGTAGTTTGATGATGTTGTTATCCCTTAAGTGGACATAATCGTTTGATATGACATTATTAGTATGATTTATGATACTCGATGTGTTGATTTGGATTATTGTTTATTCAAATAGATTTTCATTAATGTTTTAAATGTCGATGTGATGATTCTTTGGTGATCATGTTATTTGGATCTAGTATTATTTTATAATGTAATGGTTTAATAATTCTAGTTTTGATGCAGTAGTTAAATATCATGCTATATTATGATCAATTTGGTTCGATATTATAATTGTTAGAATAGATTAGGTGAGAGGACAGTGTAGCATCACTCATTCACGAGTGCCCTGCTACACTGCAATTCCTTCTCATGATAGGATGTTGATTATATATATACATGTGCTACTTGACGTTTATTTGGATGTAGGATTGCACGAATAAGTTTTGATTCCACCCTCGCTTCTACAGACAAGGCTTAGCACAACAACCCAATGGGTAAAATGTTGAAAAAGGGAGTAGGTTTGGAAGTGTCCCCGTCCCAAGTCTGTCGTCTGTTGTGAGTCGTGTTATGACTGAATTTTGTCTTGGTCTTTATGTGGTTTGACTGTTGAGTATTTATTTAATTCTTGGTTAGTGTTTAATTAATTAATCGTATTTCATAAAATAATTAATTAATGTTGCATTGCTATTTGATTTAATTGAGAGTTAGAAAAATGTTTAAATTAAATATATTATAAATTAAAAGTGATTTAATTAATTAAAAATGCAAATAATTATAATTAAACTAATATTGTTGAGAATAATTAGATATTATTATTTTTTATTAATAATATTTAATTAGAAATTCATGTGAAGATAATATCCTAATTAAATAAATTATTTTAATTAAAATTGAGGATAAGTTATGCTTTTAAAAGTCGAAAAGGACCAATAAGAAAGGGGCTTTGGAAAGAAAGCCGAAAAAGATTTATTGGATTTTAATTAGTGATTTATTATTTTTTTATGAGGGAAATTATTCACACACAAGTTTTGGGCTCTGTTGTTTTTGGGATCTGGAAAGGAAAAAGAAGAAAGATAGTTTTTAGTTTGGAGGTTTTTCTGGGTAAAATTTATTATGGTGGTTTGAAAAGAAAAGATAGATTTGGAAGAACGTTGAAGGCAGAAGATCGAGGAAAGAGCTGAAGGCGAGAGGAAATCGAGAGGGGGCTACAGAAGGGATTCATCTTCGAACGAAGAACTCCAGGTTCCATAAAATTTATTATTCATTCTTTTTGTTCTGTAAAGAAAATCATGTTTGTAATACTTTAAATCGATGTTTTGTTTGAAAAGGGTTTTGTTTCGTTGCATTATATTCTTGAATGATTTTTATTGAAAACTATAATTAAATCTTCTGTAGGTTGTTAATACAATAAGGTTGAGAAAAATACTGTTTTGAGAACGAAAATCATTTATTACTCACATGTAGGCCTGCAGTGCCAAAATTAATAGTGACTAAAATAATAAGTCTCGTCTTTTATTCTATTGTAATTTTAAAGATGAATATATATATATATATATATTTATGTATTTATATATATATATATATATATTTAATTAATTCAGTATTCTTTGATGTTCTCGTTCTTTTTGTGAAAGTAATTAAAATTTGATATAAAAATAAAAAATAATATATATATAAAGAGTATATATATATATATATATATATATTTAGGGCTATATATACTTTTAAAAGTATTTGGCTGGGATTTTATTATTTTGAATTGTGATTTGTTTAGTAAGCAATCTAAATTTTATATTAAATAACAACGAAATAATAATAAAAAAATGAAATTGAAATCGAAATTTTCCAACATAAAAATAAATAGAATTAATTATTTTTGTGGAGGGGAGGGGATGGTCGGCGCGGGTCGCGACTTCACCCCCACCCCCACTTCTCCCAGGGCGCCAAGGCTGCTGAATTCATCAGACGCTTATCAACAAATACTCACCGTTGTAACGAGTCCGAGGGAATCGCCCTGGTTGGGTACCGGAATACCGCTGGTGGGGACGCCCTCAAGTTAGAGGCACGCAGTTAATCCACCAAGATCACAAGATAAAACCATTTAAAATTTTAGAAATTTATTTATTAATTCTTATTTATTGTATTGTTTTTATTAATATTTAATATTTAAATATATATATTCTATATTATTTAATATATATTTAATATATATTATTTAATATATATATATTTGTTGAGACTTAATTCAATTTTTTTTTTAATTATATATTATTCAAATGCGATTTAATTCGAATTTGTTTCGTATAATAATTTTTGTAATGTGACTCTATTAGTTTTATTAATTGATTATTGTTATATAGATGGGGTTGGATATTTGTTTTAAAACTATAATTTTCTTGAAAACAAAATAGGATATAAATGTTAATCTTATAGAATGATTTTAAATATAGTTTTTATTTATTTAATTTATTTTTTATATTTATATATATATAAGAGATTTATATATATATTGTGATTAGGTTTTAATATTTTGCAATATTATAGTTAATTAGGAAATTGGAAATAAATTTATTGTGTTGTGTTGAAACGAGTGTTCTCGTGTAATTGATTGAGTTATTGAGTGAAATTTATTAATCATTGTAATTTGTTTTTTTTATGGATTTGATTAAACGTAATTGTGATTCTTGAAATTATTCGTTAATTCTACTGTGGCATTTTCTTCATAGTGCTTTTGTGTCGTATGGGAAAGCCTTAGGTTACTTTACCTTTCGTAAGAGTTTAAGTTTTTGTTAAGGGCTTCCAAAAATGGAATGTTTTTCTTTCATGTTTCTTTTATTCTCCATGTCGGGCAAATGGGGTTAAGGGTCTATGTAAGTCTTCCAGAGAAGTTCTTTAGAGTGGGATGTTTGGTGTAGAGGGTCGGGCTTAGAATCACCTTGGGAATGATGCAGAGTTTTAATACTATGATAAAATTCTTCCACGAATCCAGATTTGTGCCTCCCTAGAAAATAGAGATGGGCTGAGATTGTACCTCCCTTTGGGAAGGAGAGTGTGTTTTCAGATTTTAAGTTCCTCCAATGTTCCTCCTGAGTGAGTTTCCTTGC
Source organism: Sequoia sempervirens (assembly GCA_007258455.2). Classification (NCBI taxonomy): domain Eukaryota; kingdom Viridiplantae; phylum Streptophyta; class Pinopsida; order Cupressales; family Cupressaceae; genus Sequoia; species Sequoia sempervirens. The sequence continues at coordinate 38,392 of VDFB02262256.1, read as the reverse complement.
TTTGTTTCCCTCCTTGGTTGGAGAGATTATGTTGTCTCCGCTATCTATTGTGATATTGTACCTTGTGTGTTGTCGATAGGAGAGTGGCTCTTTGTGGGGGTCTGGCACACAAAGGGGCGCCAGGGTAACCTACCTAGAGTTTAATTAAGTGATAATCTAAAAGAATTAATGGGAAGCTTTCACACTAATAAAGATAAAGAATGCCCTCTGCGGAAGCAAGTGAATGATAAGGTCGAGATGAGATGGGACGATAGTTTTAAGGCAAGTGAGGTCCCATGCCTAGAGTAAAGCTGCAGTAACCTGTGGATGGGGGTCCCAGAGCTTCAGGAAGGTTGAGCCAGGGTAACTCATGGCAATTTATGCATGACACTCTTCCTATGTCGACAGTTAATTAGTTATTGTGCGATGTTCATGATCTTTGTTCTCTGGAAGCATTGTAACCTCGTGTTAGTGATAATGTGTTTGTAGTTGTGAAGTGACTTTGTGATTGTAGTTGTTATGTGATATTGTGTCTATAGTGGTTAAGTGATTTGTTGATTTCTCTTTGGTTATTGTTGGAAATAGTCTTTGATATGGTGACTTGAGTTCATTGATGTTGTGATTATGACTTGTTGTTATGTTCTGAAGTGGTTTGTTGTTGTGCCTTTGGATTTGTCGTTGTTGAGTTTCTAAGTGGTCTTGGATGTTAAGTTGTCTTTTGGAGTTAGTCTTTGTGTTTGTTAGGCATGCTTGGTCGGGGACCCTTCCTTGTCTACTCTCAGCACGGGGGTGGTTGGGTGGAACATGCTTCGCACCCCGTTGGGTTTCCCTTTCTATTGCAGATATATCTTTTATTGCAGGATTTTGGAGGATGTTGATGATCCAGTAATTCTTTGTACCAGATGTATGTTATACTCCTGATGTAATATATTCATTGATGTATTGTCTCCCACGTGTGTTGGGATTTGTAAATGGTAGATGTGGTTACTGAGTTGTATTTTCAGTCAATTGTATTCTACTATCATTTGGATGTAATGTTTATTCAGGCCATGTATTTGTTCAGGATCATTTGTTATAGTTGGTTATGTTGAGTTGTATCTATCGAAATATGTAACACTTTATATCTTTATAATTCCATGTATTGTCATATGTGTATATGTTATGAATATGGTTAGTAGTTAATAGATATTTTAAATGATGAAATGGGAATGAATAGATTTACGTAATAGATTAATTATTGTTATCTTATTATTGTTGTTATGGGTTGGTATAGTAATGTCACCCCGTGTACCCCAATGGAATTAGTCATGCAACTTAGTATATTGTTATATTAGAATACTTAAGTAAGTTATTATATTTAAAAAAAATAAAAAATTGTTCCATTGTTATTAGTTCATTTGGGGTTTGCACGGCGGGGCGTTACACTCACCACTGTCAACCTCGAGCCTAACTAGCACTGGTTCTGTAAGTATCCATGTAAAGTGTTGAACGTTACAATGAATGACGTAGTTGTGAAGCTAACACAAGTGATAGTGAATGAAACACATGCCGAGGTGGTAGGGAAAAGGTTGACGACGAAGGAATGTTGGGAATTAAATGTGTATTTACTGGGAGTTAAGTGACCCAATTCTGGAATGGCGAAAAACCATGAAGTGAATAACATGTGTCCACCATCGATCGACGCAAAATTTGGGCTCGAATTTAGTGGTTTTTGAAAAACGGTCTAAAAAAGTTAGGAAACGTGCTCAAATTTTTCTAATTTTTTTTATGGAATTCCAGGTGGACTCTTAAGAGACGTGTAAAAAAAATCATAGATGTGGATGCTACTGACATGGACCCCTCACTCAACATCGCCCTACCCACCACCGATCCCTTACCCTTATAAGTGTGGCTTGTGTTGGAACTACAATTTGAAGTGCTCCTTGTATAGGGGAGAGGGGCCAGTTGTCATGCAAGCTAACTTTGTCAACATGTAGCCATTGACTGGAATATCGTAGAACCTTTATTTTTATTTTTAAATGTGGATTGGCCTCTTATCTATCTATAACTAAGGTTTGGAGGTTTGACTCATCATGCAACTCACCACATTAGCACATCTACTGAGAATTGTTTAAAATTTGACTTTTTAAAGATTCGACAAAAATTAATCATGAGAACCCTAGTAGTCGAACAAAAAAATAGTATTTGTTGCTTGTAAAATATCATATTTTTATTTAAAATAAATTAATATGCAACCTAAATGGACCAAATACTTATTGGTAATCATAAATCTTTGATATCTCTAGCTTTTATATTCAACACATATGGACCAATAGCTTAACACAAAATAACTATTTGTTGTTATAAAAATAACACATAATTATTTAAAATACAACTTATATCAAACAAAAAAGGACCAATAGTTGAACACTAATTTTTTTTGAAAATCCTTCACATTTAATGGAAAAATACATGGTATTTATTGTACTCACCTTTTATATTTGTGATAGGACAAACTATTAATATAAAATACTCCAATGCTTGTACATTGCTACCCCAATAGTCAGACACATAAGAACAATATTTTCACTATGATAACAATACTTGTTTAAATGAGTGTCTTATTTTATTAAATGAGCATTTTATTTTTTAAATGACACACTTATAGTGGATAGTTGTGATATTTTATTTGAGACAAAAAAATACTTATTTCACTTCTTCATGAATGTATTTATGTTTTTTTAATATAACATTGAGAGGTTCGCATGTGTTCAAGCATGGGTCCATTTTTTATCAACATTTGGTTTTTTTTTTTTTTAATGGGAGCGATGGGAGCGACGACGAGGGTGGGAGAAGGAGGTTTGAAATCTGCAGAGGATGTAGATGGGAGCGACGATGATGAGGGGGACCCTGCGGATGGAGCATGGTGGTTGCTTGCTTGGGTCGACATGGTGGTGTTTCTGCAGATGAAGCGGATGTGTCTTTGGATGTTGCGGTGGAAGGCGCTAGGTCTTTGGCTTTGAAGTTGCTAGTGTCTTCTTTTGGTTTTCCTCTTCCCTTGTTGGTGCGCTTGAGTGGTGCGCTGGATGGAGGCTCTACTGATGGCTGCAACTTGTCTTCTACTGATGGAGATGTTGTAGGTGATGTTGATGACGAAGGAGACCCTATCGAGAGTTGTTTCCTTTTGGTCTGGGTGCGGTGCCTTCTCTCCTAGTCTGTGGTGCGTGGGCTTTGGAGGAGGTCGGGGTTTCTGCTTGCCCTTGATTTTCTTGTTGGCATTGCTTTGAGAGGGTGTGTTTTTTTGCCCTCTCATCCTTCTATTGGGCTGCCTACTTTGTTGTGGGAGTGCTTTGGCCTCTTTGAGGATTGCTAGGTGCAAAATGGACTAATCTTTGTTCCTATTTGGCGTAATAGGAAGGCTTGGTGGTCCCTCATGCTTGTCTATTATGTGTCTAGATTTTTCTTGGGTGTCCTTTGCTTCTTCCTGCCGTTTGTTGGGTGGCTCTGTGTTGGGGTGTTTCTCTCTTGGCGTGTTATGGGCTCTTCCTGTCCCCTCTTGGAGTGTTGGTGGCTCCCTTTGGCTAGTTGTTTGGAGTTTTGGCTTATTTTTGGCCCTAACTGGTGTGTTGGGGTTTCTTTGGGTTCTTTCTTGTTGGCCCTTCTCCTTATTTCCATCCTGTTTGGGGGCCCCTATTCCTATTGGGGTCTGGTTGTCCTTGATCATTCTGAGTTTGGGAATCTGCCTCTAGTGGTGTTGAGTGTTTGTGGTCCCTCTTTGTTGAGGTTTCCCTCTTTGTGGTGGTTTCCCCCCAGGTTGTTGATGTTGGGGTCTCTGGTCTTCTCATGGGCTGAGTTGCTTCTTATTTTTATTTTGTTGGCTCAGTCTTTTTGGTCCCTATTTTTGGTGGGGGCGCTTCTGGCTGGGATGAGTGTTTTTCTGTTATCCTAGTTGTTTTTGGTTAGGGGTGCTTCTATCGTCCCTTCATCTAATGGGATCTCTATTCTGTTAGAGGTGGTGATGAAGCTGACTTTGGGCCTAAGGTTGCTGATGAAGGTTTACCTGGCTGTGATGCTTGTTGTGAGTTATTTTCTGCGGATGACTTGTTGGCTGAAGGGTCATGTTGTTTTGAACTCTATTCAGATCAATGGTGGCCTTGTTCTCTTAGCTAGGTGGTTTTCAAGTTTTATTCCTAGACCCCAGATGGTTTTGTTCCTGGTGCAAGGCTTTCCAAAGGAGGCTACGGTTGTTTTCTTGGCTATTGTGTCGGATTTCTTCTTTGGTCCTATGGAGGTGGTCCCCCCTCAGCAGTTGTTCTTATTGAGGTGGGCAATTCTCCTATGGAGGTAGAGGTTGAGGGTGTTGGTGATGTATGGCAGTGGTGGCTTTATTGATTGTCTCTTCCTCTCCGATAGAGGGGAGCTCACTCCTTTAGAGGTGGAGATGGAGTTGGTTTCATGTTACCAGGTGAGTCTGTACTGTAGGGAAGCTGTTTATTGCAGTTTTCTGTAGTGGATCAAATTGCCCCTATTGAGGTGGGGTGTTTGGTCTTATTGGTGGTTCATACTAGTATGCTCTTTGCACTTTTAGTGATGATTGTCTTTCTTGGCTCATTGTTGTCTTTCATGAACGGCTGGTTTGTTGATGCCTGGTAGATGCAGGCAGGTTCTTTGTGTAACTATGAGGGTTTCTATTCCCCGTTAAAAACCGGTTAGTTTAAGGGTCTCAAGCCCGTGTTTGTCTGTTAGATGCAGCATGTGTAGTCCTGTTAATCTTTTGCGACTGTTGCGGAGCTGTTGTTGGTCTATGGTTTATCTTTTGTGCAGTTTGTTTACCTTTGTACTGGGTTTTGGGCCCCATCAAAACTCATTTTTTACCCCCTAATCAAAAACATTTGGTTATTTTTTATTTACATTTGGAATATTTATTTACAATGTATAGTATAAATATGTGGTAAGATTGGATATTATAATCACAATTGAGTGCACAACTATTGGACCCTGCACGACTATTGGCCCCTCTCCCCTAATATTTAAACACATTGAAATCTTACGTCGACCTTTAACTTAGACCCGCCTCCCTACAACTCTGTTATGCCAAATAATTATCGGCCTCTACAAGCCCCGCGAACTTCCCAATTGAGAGATACTTGACAATAGTTCCAATAGGTCCCTTGCCCGAGAAATTAAGTATTCTTGCTTACATTACTCATTGGCAGTATTATGATTTCACTTGGTATCAATACTACGGCTCCCTTCTATTAATTGCATCAGTTCACATGAAGGTGGCGCGAACTAGGAATTTTCCCATAAATATCATACAAGTCACTTGATAATAGAACTTCAGGTCGTATGACAATTAATAAAACATATAAATGGTACGAACTTGAGCATTGAAGATGGTACAACTAGCAGAGAATAAAAAATAACAATTCTATCCAGTCCATTATGCCTTTTACATTCATTTTTTAAACTCAAAAATTCATTTTGGGACAAGACTTCACGAATTTTGAAAACTCCTCTAAATCTAAGCAAGAAATCTAATTGATCTCTTCAACAACTAGTTAGTGTATAATCTTGCGCTACCAAAGCCAACATCCCTTAGGGTTTCGTCCAAAGGTTTGTGTTCTCCCAAAACTCTCCAATTTCATCCAAAATAATCAAGCATGTAAAAATGAGCTTCCAAAAGCACTTTTGCATCCATCACCGAAAACACTAGAATAACTTTTCAATTTTTTGCACTTTATATTTTATTTAAAACTTGGGAAAATAAAGTGACTTTATTAAATTTCATTAAATACTCCACTAAAGTCACTTTATGAGACATTAAATTAATTAAATAATATCACCGAGAAAATATGCTTTGGTTCAATAAGAGTAAATAATTAAATTAAAATATCCCATGTTCCTTGCCTAGGAGAATAAGATAGGCTAATTGGTCACTCATGATTACTCCTCGAAAGGGGACATTATAATAGAAAATAGCCTTGTGGCTCTCGTTTTTCTTCCAAAACCCTTTTCTCTTTTAGCCTTCTTTTCAATTGTCTAATTAAAAATCAGTGACTTAAATTGATTGCTTGCTTGCAATGACTTGAAATAGGTTGACTACATAAGAAGACAGTCTTTTATGAAGGTAATCACTATATATATATATAAGTGAGAGAGAGAGAGAGTACCAATAGCTTCAACATTATGCATGATTACTTAGATTTTTCAAGCCAAAATCACTCCATCACTATTCAAGTTTGAATAGCTTCAATTGCAATTGTATAGATTCCAATTTTGAGTTGGAATCATACAAATCCTTTAACATGTTTAGTGTTTCCCATGGTGTGTTGCATCCTTGTACATGACAAGAGACTTCTCAATTAGTGTTGTACCAACAATTGATGTGATTAAATGCATTCTTTTTGTCAATAGGAGATGGGTTGGTTCCTTATCCCTACAATAGGTTTCCTTTTCTATATGCTACCATATTGATATATCAAACCTATTGATATGCTCTCCCTTCTAATATACTTGTTGATACATGGAAGAAGCTCAACATTTTAATATACTTCACTATGTGAAAGGAATGATAAAGTGCACGAGTAGAGTAGTATGTGGCACTCAGGTAACACATGAAAAAGTCCACCATCTTAATGACACCTACTTGGAAACAAACCCTACTCAATTTCTTTTACTATCAAGATTTACATCTGACAATAACAATCGGATAATGGAGAGAAATGGAAAATAAAAGTTGTCCTTATTTCTCCCTACAATTATAGGGCCTAAGCCTCATATGTTGTTGTAGCGATCTTAAATATTAGATGCAACAATTTAATCTCAGTGACTATACCCACAAACATGAACAAGAGGTGGTGTCTATACCAAATGCTAGGATTTGTGTTAGGTTTGTAAATTTTATTTTAAATTTTAAATTTTAATTGCACCAAAATGACTTATTAACAATATAATTTTTTAAATTTAAATATCCTCCAAAATATTAAAAAAAATCTTTTGCATTTCTTAAAAGGATTATCCTCCAAATGTTAAAACTTATCTTTTTCCTTTCCCATTAACTTTTCTTTCAAAATTTTACTTACGATAAAATATTTTCTTCAAAGTTTAAAAAAGTAAAACTTTTTCTTTTTCGTAGATGAATGAAATGTAGATATTGAGAAATGAGCAAATATTGTGCACAGCAAAAATAAGTAATAGCCATCAATAAAATATAGTTTCCATTGCTTCTTTTCTTTTCAAAAACTACAAACAAGAAATTATGCAAAATCAACATGGTCACCATGTTTAATAAAAGCGAAGTAGGGTTGTGGGTGAGAGTTTCAAATTCTCCCAATCATATTTGAAAATAGTACAAGACTAAGGATGTTTTACATTAGAGTTTGTATAGTATATTGCAAAGGGCACCTAGAGTTCTACAAGTGGCACGAGTAATATAGTTGGCGTGTGAGTATTGGTAAAGGATGGATGAACTAATGATGCGTGTGGAAGGCATGGAATAGAACAAGCATAAAATGTTCAATGCATAAATAATGACCATGGAGGAAATGTTAACATGAGTGAATTCAAAATGCAAATATATTTGAGGGCATAGTGATATTTTAGAAACAAATGGTGGCAGCTTCCTTTTGAGTGAAGCAAAGTAGGAATGAACCTCATGTGATTTTTTCAAAGGATTAGTGAGTATGTCATCACAACAATAAAAGCAATTTTCTTTGGCTTTGGCCTATATTTTTTATTGGAAACCCTATAGGAATGGAGGAATATGAAAAAATGGAGGATGAATAGCTTGTGCTCTAATACCAATGCCACCTTAGGAAATGGATTGCAAAAATGGAATTGAAATGAAAATGTAAATCCAAAATTGTACTCATTTGAAAACATGTTTTAGTAGTATATATGCAACAACAAAGCATGGCCATACATCTCATCTCTAGATGACTTCAAATTCTATAAAAGATAAATATTTGTAACAATAATAGAGATATTATTATTATATAAATCATTCAATATAAATTAGGATCATATACAAATGCTAAATTCTATACAATCAATTATGTTTTGATTACCCATGTCTTTGGTTTTCCTTTTGCATCTTTTATACTATTATTTTCACTTAATAAGATTATGTTTTGTACAACCTTGTAAATTCCTCGGGAAAATTGCAATTATATAATATTATTGGGCTCTCTTCAAATGTGGTGCCACATAGGAGAATCTTGAGAGATCCATGTAGATATAAGAGAACATGTAAGGATGTTACCAAGAAGACTAAGACTAGCATCTTTGACTCGCTATTTTTAGCCATCTATGAGAGATGAGTAAAAGGTGTAGAGCATATTCAAATTAGTCCAAAGTGGAGCACCCAAGTTCGTAGACTCATTGGAAGATACATTATATTTCAAGACCATTAGCTACTCATGAGGGGGGTCAAAATTGGCCATGGTTTGACAGATGGAAAAACCCTATAAATACATGCCTTGGAATATCAGTTTGGCATCAGTTTAGATTGTGTTGCAAGGCTTTCCAAGTTTTAAGTTTGGGGCTAAGTATCAACATGTTGTCGAAGTGTTGACATAGGGGCTACAATATTTTGTGGAGAAACAAGGTGAATTAATTACAATAAAATCGTCTAAAAAGTGTATACAAATCTTTAAAATGTTATTTTATCCAAGATTACCGTAAAATTATATTTTGTGAATGCATAAATTAGCACTAACAATAAAAATGACAAACCATATAGAAAGCATAACTATCAAAGACATGGGCTCAATCAATGAGTCGCCAAATAGAAAACATAACTCCAAAGGCATCTTTGATCAATAACTTCCTAACATCTCACATTCTCAAGTCTAGCACTTCATTTTGGAGTCCACTAATTCATGTGGACCCGATGGTAATAATATTCTCCATTATTTCCTCTAGCACCTAGAATGGGAAAGTGTCTTCAATGACCTCAAAGTCAAGAGTAACTACCAATGTTGTGTTCCACCTCCTTCATAAATGCATATAACAACAAATGCTAAGAATCTAAAGGAACAAATATTACAAATTATTTATCCAATTACACCCTAAGCATATAAATACATATTCCAAGAGTGTTGGACACAAAATATGCATAGGATTGTAAGGTAAATGACACCTTAATCCTAACATATATTGAGTTCCCATGGCTTAATTATGCTACAGTTACAATGTACTTTCAAAAATATACTCTTACAAATTGGAAGAACTAGGAAGTCTCACAAGTGAACTGAATGGTATCAATCAAAGAGTGGCAAGAAAATGATAGTGTATATTCTATAACAAATAAGTACATTAAGGCAGACCGCCCGATGGAAAAAATGTGTCTCAATAATAATTAATACATTAACTTGCTTATCTTGCACCAATAATATAATTTTACATATGAACAACTGCGAGCTCTCAATGGAATCTAAGCCTTGCCAATTAGAGTATTACAATTCTTAATCCTTTTTTATAAAAACGCTGGAAATAGTACGCAAAGCATGCACTGTCCAGCTATGCCATTCAAAGTAAGATGTTAACCATCTACCAATAGAGTTTCCAAATGTCCAGTAATATATAAATAACAGTCTAGCTCCATATAACATATACATACCAAAGCACATAATAGTGGATGTTCAACGCACCAATTGTCTCCAACTCTCCATTTACCAATTTTTTAAATCAAATTTCCACTGGAGAGAAAATGATCATGCACTGCCTGCCTTTTAAAAGTGCACATTGCTTTCCTCATTAATTATAGATAGTATTTCAAGTATAGAAAGCAAAAAAATTGTAAGATTTAATAGGGTAATATCCTCCACAATCTGCTAGCATTTCTTCATGAGACATAGACATCATGCTTGAAACATCTCTTGAGATGTTGATGTCATCAAACCAGCTTTGCAAATGAAATTATAATGAACACAACAATGTGAAGTCCTAAGATGTACCCAACAACCAAAGAACGTAATATCATAGATCTCCGGTAGCCTCCTGTTCTTAAGCCTAACGCATCTAATGCATGTATTAGCTTGCTTCCAATCTCTCTGGCCTCTTTGTTGACCCTTAGGCGGGCTGCAATAGTTGAAACTTGTGGATGAACCTTTGGTTCATCGTATAATGCCGATGATGCTGTCAATCCAGACCTCCCTACTTTATTCCTTTTAAAGTTTGTCTCCCCGTTTTCAAGATGCAGTTTCCTTCTGGCCTGAGTTGCATCTTCTAGTCTGAATTTCAGGGCATTCCTCTCATTTGCTAATGCTTCTAACTGTGTCTGCCAGGGTTAAGGTCTCAAACAAGTTACAATAGATGTTCATAGAAGAAATTTTTGACAACCTTGTAACCTAGAAAAAACTTTATGAACTTCTATAGTTTAACAAATCATTTGAAGAATATTAAGTTGTGAGATAAGAAAGGGAAACAATCAACCAAAATGATTTCATTTATTAATGGTTGCAAACTTGCATCCATATAATTTTTTACTTTCTAAATATGACAATCCCAGGGAAACAATGCAGTTTTTCTCAGCCCATACATATCCATCTTTAGTAATCCTACAAATTTCAGACGCATTAGAAACCTTCCTCCCTGTTTCTTTTTTCATTTGTGGATCAATAAGTCAAATTTTCTCCTAAACACCAATTGGATTGGAGCCCTAGACATTCCATAGCCAGTATGATTGACCTTGAAAATTTATGATTTAACACCTACATTCTATTTCTTAGTATTCTCTGTACTAATAATCATTAAGGCTCAACAGAAAATTGTCTGTACTAATAATCTTTAACATACCTGCTTGGCCATTAGCTGCTCTGTCACACTCCGTAGTCTACGTTCCAATTCCTTTTCCCTTTGTGCTAGATAAATAAACAAGAAGCGATTATTTTTCCATGAACATTATTAGAATCATTTTCATTTTCCACATCTTTAAAAAATCTGGAAAATTCAAATATTTGACATGGAATAATTAACATGAATCAAGTCCATATAAGGTAATATGATTTATAACATCCTTCACGCCAAAATGGTCTGTAGGTGACTCATCAAAGGAGATCCTTGTTATCATTTACAGCCATACCTGGTGACAGCTGATGAGATAAATTATGCTGCAAAGTGTTCCACTTTTTCTCTAGTTCTATCAACTTATCTTCCCAGGATTTCTGGGGAAAAAATCAAATATTAGTAAGCTATGTTTCAGCTTGCATCCTAATATCAAATAAAATATGAATAGTTTTCCATAAATGATAATATACAAGAACCAAACCAGCTCATTTCTCTTGTCTTCTAACTCTTCTTCCTTCGTTGTTGCAGCAGGTGATGAAGAACATGAACCAGTTTTGCCAACAGTTTCAGGTTCATTTCCTGATCTGTGCCTTTCTCTTTCTAGAACTAAATCTTGTAACTCCTCAAACTCAATCCTCTGATTCCTGCCGAGCTCGTTGACTTCCTGTGGAGTATGCATAGTTAGAAGGCAAAATAGCTTAGACAATTATCAAAGAAGATTTGAACCAGTAAGTGGACGGTAAACAGTACGACCAACAAAGAAAAAAACAAGGGTAAAAGTGACAAAATCAACCAAAACAATAAGATTTTAGCATTCTGCTCATACAATTACTTGCACGTGCCTATGTGATTATCCACATTGGATCGGATGGAGGAGGAACCCACAGTGAGAAAGTAGAAAAAGAATGTCATTCTTTTCATTGGCCTCTCCCATCTTTGCAGTGATCCGGCTGGTTTGTTCATGGAGTAATTTCCTCTTGGCAGGCATTGTGTTGTTTTTATATGCCTGGAGTATAGGGAGGGTGATAAAAATTTCAAGACCTTTTTGGAAACATTGGGAAGTTGCCTCTTGTCTCTAGTGATATAATAAGTTAGTACTAACAATTACTTTTTTAGGAGTAACTGTTCCAGCTTAAGCCAGGAGGGGAGGTTGTAGATTGTAAGGTATGGAGAAAAAATGGCAGATATCAATGATGAAGGGTCTATGGATGATGGAAGAGGTGGGACAAATGATCAAAGCTTCAATTCTCAAGTTGTCACCTCAGCAAACATTGATACTAAATAAATTGCAGTTGCATTTACAGCTATTCATTTACTGAAGTTGTTAAGAGACAAGCTGAAATGCAGGTGACTGATAAAGGTGTATATTACTCGCAGAAGAACCAAATAAATTGGCAGAGAATATGGGGTTGAAGTCGGAGGAGACAAACCTTCAAGTAACGTTTTTTACTCTTGCTCTCAAGTGAGAGACTAGCAGGTTTAAATATATTTGTGTTTCTGTTGGTTGCTATTTAAGTCTATAAGTCATTTCCATGCTCTGACTCATGTATTGTTATCAAATGGTTCTTGATACACAAGAATAATCTGTGTAGTTCTAACGTCAGACTAACATTGCACCTCTAGCTGTCAAGTTTACAGTGACAAATTATGAGAATGTGAGAGAGAAAAGTAGCACACGTTTTTATCAAATAAAAGACAGAAAAACACACATATACAGATGTTTATTAAAGTGAAATTAATGAAGAAGATACGCATATACAAGTACATGCAAATAGAAGGTTCTTTATGGAAAATACATATTTAAAAACCCTTAAGAGAGAGAGAGCAGTTATGGACAAGAGAGTACATTTTGAAAGAATACAAATATATAATATATATAAACATTAGGAATTTTTATTGGTGAAAATAGATATATGGAATTAGAAATCAAAATTATTATTAAGGAGAAAAATTGTACACATATAGATAGAATTGAAAAATTTGACATTTATTCTCCTAACTTTATTCATGCTTTACATGTACATCGTGGAAATTGAACGCCACTGCACAATTTGGCATTGATCATATGTACATCATGGAAATTGAACGCCACTGCACAATTTGGCATTGATCATATGGTCTTCTTGCAATGAAATCCTCATTCCTTAGTAGTCCAAACTTTCATAGATGTTGATTCTTTCCTTTTTCATAGTCACCACCCAATTGAAGAGGTTAAAGGCCTAGCAGTTTGACAAGATATGTTTGCTGGTATGACTTAATCTCAAAAGACTCGTCAGAATGAATGTAGTAAATCCCAGGTGCAGTAGTTATACACTGCCCCAATAATGGTGAGGTCCCTAGTTCAAACTCAATGGGTGCCCCCCTCACACCTAGTTATACTCTTTTGTATTTTAAATTGACCATTTGGGACTGCAAATTAATTCTGTATAAAACAGCATATTATGAGGGTTATTGTTAAACATAGAAATGGATAATTCGGAGTCAGCTTTTGGAATTCCCACTGCACACCTAAGTTCCTCTAGGACAATGCTATCCAAGTTAACTTGATCGGACTGCAAAGTGCAAATTGAGAGAACAGCTATTTGTGTTGCACCCTATTGTAGCATATTCAAATGGGTTTTGGGGGTTGCCAATGCCAAGGGAAAAGTTAGAAGTTGTTTCCAGCATGTTATTATCCTATAAAATAAATATTTAAGTATTTCTTCTTTCTTTTATATTACTAATCGTTTACACATATTCTGCTCATACGAGCATCAACATGAGACCAACACAAGCTCTTGTGAGCACAACCATGAGACAAATACTAGCTCCTTTTGAGCAACCACCTATGGAATACCAAGAGTCACAACTTAGAAATCCACTTATTTAGAAATCACTTCCACATTAGAAGCCAACTATGGAAGACCAAAAGTCACTACTTAGAATTCCACAGTAGATGTCCCTTCAGAATTTGAACTTGGGTCTCCACAATGAAAATTCAATGGTGTAACCAATTCAGCTCAACCCTTGGACATTTAAGTATTTCTTCATAATTTAAAATTACTTCGTAAATATAAAAATACAGTAGCAATTCATGATGTTAAAAAGTGGTCTTAGCTCTCTGTGACCTATAAGAAAGGAGATGCTTCTGAAAACTTCTGAAAAAGCCTTTCAGCTCAATACTTAGCCAATTTTAAAAAATTCAAGGTTGCCATAAAATCATCAGGGTGTAAGTTCAACATCTAATGCCCATTTTAGTAGAAAGAATAGTCATTGCCTAAGTTGTGGGTATGATGGATTGATCAGTATTTTCTTAGAAGCCCTGAGGGTACACTTTTAGATTATGTGAATTTACAAAGTACCAAATATAACATAATATTGTACGATTGCATAAATTCCTTAAGTGTTATCTTATCTACACTATATACTATATTGTATGTTTATATAATTTACATCAAGAAAATTTCAGTTCAGGTTTTAATGAACCTCTTATATGCTGTTTAGTAAGTTGTACCACAAGAGTGCTATAATTTCCAGATATTTCAATTTTCTCAGCAGTTTGGATTTCAAATTTTTTGAGGTATTCGACTTAAGTTCAGAGTTTCTGTTTGGGTTTCCAAGTTTTCAGTTTTAGATTTTTGTAAATAGGGCCATGCCTAGAATCACAACACTTTGAAATTATAGAGAGCCATGGCATTTAAAATGTAATCAAGGGACCTTCAGCTTAGCCTCCAATTGATGAGCTTCATGAGACTTTTCTTGAATTTGCTGCTGCCCAGCTGCAATTGCTTTAGCATATGCTGTATTTTCTTCTAGCAATGAAGCCTCCCTTAGTTGTGCCTGAAGAAACAAGGAAATGCCACTTATTCAGAAGAAAAATGGAAAAAGAGCAAATAAGTAATAAACAATGATCCTTGAAATAAGTTGGAAAAGAAGTTTTTATGTGGAACAAATGAGCCATATGACTAAACGCAAATCCACTAGCCAATTCACCAACAGCAACCACGTTGCTCAGAAGCATAAAAATTTAAAATGTAATAAATGGTATAATATTTGATTGAGATGCAAAAACTTTAGCATGCAAAAAAAATTTACAATTAAAACTAAAAAATCTCAGGAAATGATGGATGTGTTCTATTTATAACAATTTTAGGCAATTATTGGAAAATCTACAACTGAAACTGTACAAAGCACAGGAATGTATTTAAATAAAGCAAGACAAAACAAATAATCAGTTGATTTCAGACATTGGCCCATGGCTCAATGCCATGAACCTAGTCACACCCTTTTAACCATAGAGACCAGGTCAATCAGGGTTAACACAATAATTGAGGAATTTGAGTTTAACTGGAATTGCCTGTCAGTTGAAGTGATTTCTGGATTTGTACATAGTAACAATAGTACAAATTTTTACCTAAGTGTGCCTAATTATTCCCATGTGAGCAAGTCATAATTCAATTCTTGTTGTGTCTTATTTCCAAGGGTGATAATACCAGAACTCATCATTTGACCTTGCAAAATCCCTTTCAGTTTTCTTTGTCTCATCGTACACAATGCTTGTCAACAAGAGAACTTGCAACTTGGTACTTCCGTATCAAATTTGTAAAGATGCAGAGCTTTCTGCCAGTTGGTCAATGGCTTCCAGTTTTGTAATATTTTCATCTTTGTAACGAACTTTACTATATGGATCACCCAAGGGCACTGGAAATAAATTTCCTATCATGTGGATTGGAAACCAAATTTTGTCAAAGATCCTACATATTCATAGAGGTTCTAAAATCCATACAAAGCAAGGTAGAGTTGAGGCTCTATCAATATGGAATTGCCAAAGATCGTTATAGATTGTTGAGAACCTTGCCAAAATATATTTGATTCATGAAAGTTGAAGGAGCACAAGCAGAATATAACCAAGTCATGATTTGGGAACTGTCCTGCACATGCTTATAATGTCACTCAACACTTCTTCATCTATAAGAGACATGAGATGCAAACTGCCCATGATGGCCTGAAGTGTTATTTTCATGAAACCACAATCAAACACTAGCCAGAAAACAAGGTCAGATATGAGTAAGACTTTGATAGACAATGCATCAAAGGAAAGGAGAACAAGGTGGCTAATACACTTAGTTAAAATAAGCGCCTACCTATCATTATTTGTGGTTAAATGAATCTAAGAGGGGATATTCTAAGGAGCCAAGAACAAGATAAGTTACTCATGATTCCTTCAGATAACCTGCCTTGATATTAGTTAACGGTTTTTTATGTGGTGTACATATCAGGGTCACAGGGAAGATTAGAGCACTTATTTCTGAAGGAAGATGGAAAGTCATCCTCCACGAAAGCTTCTCCTAATCTCTTGTAGCTATTACATGATGGTTTTTCCGTGTTACTGGATCTGGGTCTGGTTCGAACCAGATTCAGGGATCCAATTTAGTGTGGCAGGGAGCCACAAATATATTTATATATTTAGATATTATAATATTAGGTATATGTATTATAATATTATAATATAATATTTATTAAATCAATGTTATTATTATATTATATATTAATTTTATTAATATTTGAGAAAGTTTATAAATATTTCTGTATATAAAAAATACTAAGAAATATGTATGTTGTTTCTAATATTCCTACTTTTAGGCTACAAAAATATATATTTATGATTTTAAACATTTTTTGTACAAACGAACCAAATCTGCAAACCAAAACCAGGATCCAAACCAGAACCAAACATAGGTTTTTTCATTGTTTTGTTGTGTTGATGGTCATTAGAGAGTTTTCTTTTGTTGCTTTTTGCATTTTTTATGATTTTAAGTATGTGCGGGCTTTTTAAGTACATGGATACCTTTAATGTTTAAAGGGTCAGCTTTCGATTCTGTGTAAAGTTAAGTTGAAATAAAGGGAGGACTAAGAAGGTAAAGGACCAATGCATTAGAATAACTTTGCTTTAAATTTTGGCCTATGTGAATGATAGTAAATGCTGCTACACTGATAGTAGGAACAATTTTGGAAAGTGAGCTGCTTCATCTGTGCTTGGAACAGATTCTGCGAAGGCCCATTCTGTAGGCATGTAAAACCAATATATACCGCCTTAGAAATCATTCAAAGGAAGTGACACACAGTGAGAGATTGATGCTTGTTCAAAGAACGACATTTGAAGTCTATAGGATTGAATAAAATATGAGAGATGGAGCAATGATGGGAGGGTAAGGAGAAAATGGCAGGGTAGGAGAACATAGCATGTTTGATTTTCTCCTCTATTTCTGTGTGACAAAAATAGACTTTAAGAGATTCAATCTTACAAATACCTTGGCATTGACATCAACTGTCATTTACATTAGAATCATAACATAAATAAGAGAATCTCTGTTGATTGGAAAGCTTATTATGGCCTTGAGGATGGTTGTGGAAATGCTTAGCTATGGTACTGGGATAAGAAAGAAAAGTTCAATACTTCAATCTTTCTAGTTATTCTACATGGTTGTGAAGCCGAGACTTGGAACAAAAATGAGAAATTTTTTAAGTGTTTTACGACATACAACTTCAAGATAAAACGCCTTACCTCATACCATATTCTTTTAATTGAATCAAGATGCACTTAGGTGGAACTTAAATCATGATTATACACCTAGAATATAAATACAAGTTGCTCAACTTAAGTACTTATAGAATTCCTGTTATCACTTCTAATCTGAGTAGTAGTTATCATAGACTTAAAAAAGAGTGGGCTAAAGACACTAAAGCTTGGTTTGAATACTGGAATATTGAAGATATAATCTTATCAATAATGTTGATAAAATCAAATCTTAATTCCTTGTGAAGTTTGAAGAAACATATGGAACACAAAAGATATTAAGAAGAGAAAAATAAGATATTACAAAGACTGTTAATCCTAGTTTGACCACTCAACTTTACTTTTCCAAAATTGTTAACTTGAAAAACAAAATGAATATTGCTAAAATAAGGACTAGTGCCCATGACCGAAAAACTAGGAAACTGATTGCTGGAATAACCCAAAAACTCCTTCGAGTGAGAAAATTTGTAAAATTTGCAATTAATTCTAGCAAAATTGACAATGAATACTAATTTCTTCTAGCACGCCCTACCCTCGATATTCTCAAAAGTTAACTCACCCAATTTTGCCATTCAAACAATGCTCAAGAATTTCTGACTTACAAGAATCAAAATGACTTGGGTACCTTCATCTACATCATATTCAAATATAGAAATGATGTTTTAAAGAATTTCTAGTCTCGTTTCAATTTTCATCCCTATCTAAATGAATGGTTGCTATTTTATATCTCTTTCTCCTTTCATAGGCCATTCTTGATACATTTGATCGTGCACTGCAACAAGAAGAAATATAAGGATTATAATATTGATATCAATCACAAGGATGACTTGATGAACTTACCAAAAAACTCCTTAGAGTGTGCAAATTTGTAATTCTAACAAACTTGAGGATGAACCTCATTTTCTTCTAACTTGGTCCACCCATAATATGGTGAGATAGGAACTCACCCAATTTCACTATTCAAATAATATTCAAGAAGTTCTAACTTACAAGAATCAAAATGGCTTTAGTACTGCCATCTCTGCAGTATTCAAATATTGAAACAATGCTGCAAGATGTCTCGCTTCTATTCCATCCCTATCTAAATGAATGGCTACCGTCTTATATCTCTCTCTCCATTTGTAGGGAATTCTAGACACATCTGATGGTGTATTGTGGCAATAAGAAACATCAAGGTTACAATATTGATATCAACCATAAGGATGACTTTTTTATATACTAACAGTTCTCAAATGTGGATGATTGGAGAGATAGCAACAACCACAAGTGCAATTCTAGTGCAACTTTGTACAATCAAATTAAAAGGCATGTTACATTGTATAATAGAATGATGCATTTCAAAGGTCCTACATACCAATTTGGTTTATAGGACCTTAAAAATCATCATCATCACTCAAATGCAGCAAGTTATTATGAAAGCAAAGTTAGATTGAAAAAGATAGGTATTTACTTTTTTCTTTATTTGCATGAATTTGGAAGCTCTTCCCTCTTGTGAATTTTTCAATGATTGGAGTAGCAAAGTTTAGGGAAAGAAACTTGCAACATATGAGAGTTTCTGTTCAAATGATTCAAAAGGGGGTTTTTGTTGTGTTTGTTAAAAATCCTAGTGTGTCTAAGAGAGTTGTTAACAACTTTTTTTGGAAAATGGGAAAGTATTTGTTTAGTGAACTACTCTAGGACCCAAATTCAAAATTTGAAAATGTCAGAAAGCAAACTGTTCTCCTAGGTGGATTGAAATATGTGATTTCATGTTTGGTAGTGGACCATTTTGCCTCAAGCTCTAAAACTTTTGGGTGGAGTTTTGAAAGTTAAGTAGGTTAAGCTTACCCTACCCCACATGAATGTTGAGGTTCCCATTTCTTTAAACCCATCTAGTGTTTTTCTTGAAACACAAGAATTTCTGAATTTTTAATTGGATAAAGTATTTGTGTAACATTTTAGTGCATGGAGGTCTCATTCCTTGCTTTTTTTGTAAGAAGCTAAGTTACCGGTTTGCTCAATTTAGGCCCAGGGTGCAATCCGGTTCGGTACAAATTCGACATTCGGGTCCAGTTCGGTTCGAATACTGGCAAGGTTTGAATTTTTGACTATGGGTTCGATCAAGGTTCAAAACCCTGACTGTGGGTTCGATTTTATCGAACCCGGGTAGAACCTATGACTTTCCACGCCCAGGCCGCGGTTTCAAGACGTTCTTTTGCAATTTTTTATTATTTTTTTGACTTTATGTTGACTTCTAAAGACTAAAATATCTCCTCTAACCCTAATATTTGCCTCCTAACACATCAAATAGGTAAAAACATACTCATTTAACAATTTGTGAATGAGAAACAAGTTTTTTTGCCTCCATTGTTGAACTTTCTCTCTTGCTTGCACAAGCTTGAATAGACTTGAAGGCTGATCGTTGATTGTTCGAAGTTGGTTATTGTGCTATTCCTAAGCACTTGCAAATGTCCGTTCGTTGCCAAGAAGATCGTAGAGCAAGATTTCTTCAAAAGAGGTAGGTTTTTTGAAGTTTTTTGATTATTTTTGTTTACATTTGTTTTAACAAATGAACTCTTTTGTTTTGTTTTTAAGTTTTTGTTTTGTTTTCATTCCTCTAAGTGTCTATAACACATGTTCAATTTTTTCATTTTTTTGAAATTAATTAAGTCTTTTAGTTTCAATGAATCAATACCAAAATTTCAATATGTTGTGCCTTAGGTATTTCGTATTACAATGGCAACCGGTTCTAACTCCTCAGGCTCAAACCAATCTCGTTTCAAAACAAACCCAAACTCTCCCCTTTGGAAATATGTAGAAATGGTTCAACCACTTCCAAGTGGTGGAGGATATGTTTGGATTTGCAGTTATTTCCATGTTAGATATTCGAGCTCATACAGTCGAGTGAAAGGGCACTTGTGTAGGATCCCTGAACTAGGCATCAAAGCTTGTCCAGGTGAAAATAACGAGGGCATTCCAGATGATATAGTGTTGAGATATATTGCTGAGCAAGAAAAAGCAGACCAAAAAGCAAGCAATCTTAAAACAAGTCATCCTTTGAAGAAAGGATCTCGATCGATGAAGCCCCCTACACTGCCTTCTTATTTTCCACCTACAAATAGCCATCCATTTATGTCCATCCCTCAAGAGAAAACCGTGCCCTCTTCAAATAAAAGATCTAAGGGACCGTTGGAAACTTCATTTCAGAATTGGGCAAGAGAGATTGCTGATCAAGACATAGCAATATTTGTCTATGCCAATGGATTGGCATTCAATGTTGTTCGTTCACCATATTGGCAAAAAATGGTGAAGTCTATTAATGAGGCTCCAAAGGGTTATAAGGGCCCAAGTTTTGAGAAGGTGTGTTGCACCTTATTGGATAAAGAGGTGAAACATGTAGCGAAGTCTTTGAAGCCCATAAGGAATTTGTGGATCGAAACAGGGGTGACCATCATTTTTGATGGATGGAAAGATGCAAAAAATCACCCATTGATCAATGTTATTGCCATGTCCCCTAAAGGGGCAATGTTTTTGAAAGCAGTGGATTGTGAAGGATAGGTGAAGGATGGTCCATTTATTGCTAACATCCTTTGTCAAGCTATTGAAGAAGTGGGCCATCAAAATGTTGTGCAAAAAATTGTAGGGATGCTAGGTTATTGATTGAGGAGAAGTATTCACACATTTTTTGGACACCTTGTGCTGTCCACTCCCTCAATCTAATGCTACAAAAAATTGGAACCAAAATTGAGTGGATCAAACAAGTGTATGTTGAGGCAGAAGACATCCAAATGTTTGTCACCAACCACCATATGACACAAGGCATATTTAGAGAATTCTCAAAATTAGAGCTGTTGAAGGTAAGTTAATTCTCAATATTTTTAATTTTCTTTTAATTTTAAATTTTGATTTTGTAAATTTAAATTATATTTTATTTTGATTTTCAAACAGGTTGTTGAGACCCATTTTGCCTCCAACACAATTGTGTTGAGAGGCGACTTATGAAGGTTCATGAGGCACTCTGTAATATGGTGTTGATGATAGCATGCAGCGTCAGAAGTAACTTCCAGCAATCTTCTTATTATGAATAAATTAAATAATAGCTCTAAGCTATTTAATTTATGGAGTTCCAAGAGGCACGATTTTCTTAGAAGACACTTCTATTTGTTAAAGAAAATAATTTTTAATGAAAAGGTACTTAATTCCTAACAAGACCAACCTTGTTCAAAAGAAGCGATTTTCTATAAGTCATCTTACTTATGATGGCCGACTTCATTCTTGGAAAAAGACGCATCCTCTCCTTTTGTATTTATATTCATTACCATTCTCATTGCAAGGCATCAAGTTTGAAGTAAAGTATATTCGATTCAAGTCTAAGTGCGAATCATCACAAGGCAGTTCTATATTGGTTGAAGTCTGAATTCTTCTTCAGCGAATTGTCTTCTCTTATTGCTGTGTTGCATCATCTATTGGTGCTTGTATTTGGGCCTGAATCTTGGCCTCTTGTAAGAAGATCATTCTTGTGACAATTCAATATATAAGTGATATATTGTTGCTGGGTTTTCTCCCTCAAGAGGAGGGTTTTCCCAGGGTATCTGTTTGTTGTGTCTGATTTGAATTAATTTCTGTGCATACAATCTGATCATCAAAATTTACAGTCATCAGCCCTAATTGGTCCGTATGGAGGCAATCTAGCACTGAAAGGGAAAACAAGGTTAAGCAAATGATCCTAGATGATAGTTGGTGGAATCGTATTGAATATCTCCTCAGTTTCACTGAACCCATACTGACCATGATCCATTACAGTGACATGGATAGACCTTGTTTAGGCAAAGTATATGATGGTATCGACTCAATGATTGAGAAGATGAAAACCATCATCAATGCAAAAGAGGAAGATCCTGAAGAAAAGCTCTTCAAAGAGCTACATGAAATCATTGTAGATAGATGGAACCAAATGACCACTCTATTGCATCTTCTCGGTTTTGCATTGAGTCCCAAATATTATAGTGCTGAGATGCTTTCTGCTTCATCAAGAGTTGCTCCATATAGAGATGGTGAGGTGGGTCAAAGGTACAAGGCAGCACTTCGTAGACTCTTCAGTGATCGCGACCAACGTGATTGAGTGAGGGCTGAGTTCATGGGTTTTGCATGCTCTAGTGATTGTGGTCTTGATGCTCTTCGAGACAAGCACAAGGTGGATGCTCATAGTTGGTGGTACTTCCATGGCCAAGAATACACACACCTCCAACCTCTTGCAATAAAGTTTTTATCCCAAGTAAGTTTTATAGTCAAACTCTTTTATCTTTTAAATTTAAGTTTTATATTTTGTAATTTTAATTTTAATTTATATTTTATTTAGTTAAATTTTGTAACTCTTAACTATTTAATTTGGTCTTAATAGGTTGCTAGTTCATCTTTTTCTGAGAGGAATTGGAGCACATACTCCTTCATCCACTCAATAAAGCGCAATAGGCTACATTCAAAAAAGGCAGAGGACTTAGTGTATGTGCATTCAAACTTGCACCTACTTACACACAAACAAAGTTCCTACAAAGAAGGAGACTCAAGGAGGTGGGATATTGAGCCAGAGCGTTTTGACTTGGATGCTTCCACAAGTCACTTAGCTGCACTTGATATTGATGATGACTATGAGCCTGAGGCAGCTAATGAGTGTGAGAGTGGTAGTGTCAATGCTAGTGGCAATGCTTGTGCGAGTGCCACTGACGCTATTTGTGGTTCTACACAAATTGTAGCATCTAATATGGATGTTGATGATGCTTCTTTTGATGACCCATATGATTCAGATTGATCAATGATCAATAATGGCTGATAGTGATTGTAAACACTTGACATTTTTATGTTTGAACTTTAATTTATAATTTTATATCATGACATTTGTGTATCACTAATATTTTAATATTTGACTATGAAAGTGGTGGTGTATTTGAACTTAATTACTACTGCAAATATGTATATATTTCTGATTTTTATATGTTTTTGTATTAATGAACCCAAAACAAACCCAACCCCAAAAAAAAATTTGCCCGAACCTGCGAACCGTACCCTTGAACCCGAACCTAATCCCAAAAACAAACCGGTAACTTAGGTAAGAAGGATGGCCATCTTAGGCAGTAATGTCCTTTATTATTGTGTCACAATACAATCCCCTTCTTTCTCAAAATGTTGATGGCAATCACAAATCCCCTACAAAGGAGGTGGTTGTGTGAGTGTTTGTTGAGGGGAAATCTACAGCCCTTCCCTCTAGCCCTGTCTCTCTTTGTACACCATTGGTTAATAGAGAGAATAGTGCTCCTAAAGGTTGTACTTCTAACGAGTTTGTGGTCAGTCTATCTAACAAGCCTCAATCCTCTTTGAAGGAGCTTCTAGTTGTGTTGATGTTCATGAAACCATAAATAAATTTGCATTGTTAGAAAGAAAACTCTCATAGAAGACATAGTAGTTTGAGAATACAGGGTTGCTACTGCAAAGGTGGTGACTAATAGCTGCCCTCTTGAATAGAAGAGTAAAATCTTTGAACCAACAAAGGGTAGTGATCAAAGGATAATTGTTAGTCAACACCTCCTTAGGGACAATACCAAACAGGTTAAGCAAAGAGAAAAGGTAAACATTTTTGTCTCTTTTGTTAAGAGAAAATTCCTGTGGGATTGGACCCATGGTCTGTGATGAGAATATGGAAATTGGTGCTTCTTTAGAGGTTGGCAGTTATCTGTTGGTTGCTAACCCCAAGAAAAGGAAGCCGACAGACTCCAACCCTAATATGAGAAGGGGTTCATGGTTGTTTTTAGAGGTTGTACTTGTCACAACCTAAGATTACCCTTAAACCTTCTTTAACCAAGAATTTATGAAAATCTTTTGCTAGAATGTTAGGGAGTTTGAGGTCTGGACCAAAGCTTGTGGTTAGAATTTTTAGAAGGTCTAGGGAGGATCCTGATTTTCTTCTCTTCCATCAAAAAGTTGTTAAGAATGTGTTGGCAAAATGTAGCATTGCTGTAATGCTTGCTTTCTCCATGACCAGGACACTATCAAGCATGTTTTACTTGGTATATAAGCTTAGACCATTTGGAAACTTGGTTTATTTATGCACACAGGGAGATTTTGTGGTTTCATATCCTGCTAGGTATTATATCATCCTCCAATAATGTGAAACATTTATTATTTATGAGGAAGTTATAGCTTGTTTCTTCTACTGTGATTATTTGCCATCTTTGGAGAATGAGGAATAATGACACTTTTTGAGAGGGAAGAGGACCCTTACTAGCTTCAACAATTAAGTCATGCTCTGTACGATTGCCTTGAAGGGGAAACTACATTTGAGAATTCCACAATATTAATTCAAAAGCTTCATTGATTGTGGTTCCTTCCATTACAGACTAACTTCATTTGTAAGTTATGGAAGGTTCCCTAGAGTATACTCAATCCCAGATTGGATTGTGGATATTACACACTCTCCCAATGTTGTCATTGGTTGTAATAGATAGGAAGTGAAACAAGAAAAGGTGCAAGACAAACAGTACAGACACAAAGCAGGGTCAGAGTGTCAAGAAACAAGACAATGAACAAGAGGACACACAGGACATAAGATCACATAGCAATGCTGGTGAGCAAAAGACAGTATTTCACAAGGATCTGAGGTGGAGATTTGATGCATGAGGATCCTTGGCTAGTGTAGTAATCTTGCATCATTCTGGAAAAGTGGATTTTGTGGTTTAGTTTAGCTCTTTGTTTGTTTGTAAGGTTGTGGTTACCATTCTGTGGAAGAGAAAGTTGGTGCATTTCACGGCAGTTTGAAATTGGCTTTCGCAGTTTTGAGCATAGTTAGAAATTTAGAATTAATGTTGAGGAATGTCTTGTTAATGTTTGAGATGATTTGGATGAGGCAAAGATTGTAAATTGGCTTGAGAGTGTCTACAGGTGGACAGTTGTGCATAGTTGATAGTTGTGATTGTTTCTCTTTGTGGCAAGTTATTTGGAAGGATTTATTTAACCAATGAGGATTTATTTGAATTTTTAAGTTTGCTATTTTTGGCCAACAATGTGTCACATGTGGTATTGGGCTTTGCACCATCTTGTAGTCGACATAGATCAGTGGAAAAGATTGTGGATGCTATATAAACTGGATCTTGTATTGAAAGGAAGTAAGCAAAGAAGACAGAAGAAAGGGGGTACGGAATGAGTGTAGCAGTAGAATGAAAGCAAAGTGAGGCAATGAAGTGTGAGATAGAGATTGTGATTGGAGGACAAGGAATATGATGTGGAGTGCAATCCTAATGGAGCTACTGAAATGCCATAGTGGACTTCATTAGAGTAGCGTCCAAAGTTGAGGTTATTCAGTAGTGTAATTTGTGTTGAACTGTCATAGTAAGTGTAATGAAAGGGTTGCAGCCTGGCATGTAAGAGAGCACATTGCAACAAAGTGAGAAATTGTAACCTTCGTGATAATCATACAAGCTTAAATAAATGAGAAAAGGACTGCCACAAGGAAAGAAGTGGCTAAAACGATCTTTGATACTGTATGGATGTACTTTGGGCTTATTAAGTCCGTTGTTTCAAATAGAGACGCAAGATTTGTTGACAAGATAGGAAAGCTATGTATCCCAAGAACACAAAGACTTCTTCTCATGAGGAAGGCACATACCTCCAAAGTGGGAGATCACTTCAATGTTAGAAATATGGCTGCTCATTCATATAGGTGTGTGTTTAGGCCCAAAATCCAGCAAGAAGTAGCAAGGTTTGTTAGAGGCTGCAAATTATGTTGTACTAGCAAATCAAAGCAAGAAAAGCATGGATGTATTTGTCACTTCCTATCCTCACAAGGCAATGGGAAAGCATATCCATGGACTTTGCAAGAGGGTTACCTATGAATGGGCATGGACATCACTATTTGTTTGTCATGGTGAACGGATTGAGCAGAATTTGTATAATAACGAATGCAAAAAGGCTGTCATGGGGAAAGCAGTAGCTAAAATGCTTTTGATAGTGTGTGGGTGTACTTTGGGCTTCCTAAGTCCATTATTTCAAATAGAGACACAAGATTTGTTGACAAGATAGAAAGCCATGTATCCCAAGAACACAAAGACTTTTCTGCGAGTATGGTACTATACTCCAAAGTGGGAGATCACTTCAATGCTAGAAATACGGGCTGCTCATTTATATAGGTGTGTTTAGCCCAAAATCCAGCAAGAAGCAGCGCGTCGGTTATAATGCAAATTATAAGCAAATTAGCAAATCAAAGCAAGAAAAAGCATGGATGTATCGGCCACTTCCCACCATGGCAATGGGAAAGTACAGGCGGCCGGGATTCTCGCAAGAGGTTACCTATGAATGGGCATGGACATCACTATTTGCTGCCGCGGTGGAACGACTGAGCAGAATTTGTATAATAACGTAATGCAAAAAGGCTTACCGCGGGGAAAAGCAGAAGCTAAATAGTTTTGATAGTGTGTAATTTTGGGCTTCCGTTCATTATTTTCAAATAGAGACACAAGATTTGTTGGCAAGAGTTGGTTCACATAGTGGAGTTTAATGGATATAAGGCTCAAAAAGAATACTGCTTTTCACCAACAAACAGGTGGGCAAACATAGGTGGTCAACAAAATTTTGGTGCAACTCATAAGGAGATACAACACTAAATGACCCAAGACTTGGCATGAGTCTCCTCCCTACATTCAACACTAGTTCAATCAATACTTTTAGCTTACGTTTTGGGTGAATTTTTCCTCAAGTTCTATGTCAAAAACATGTAGAGGTGGTTAAAGCATCAAAATTTGTCAAGAAGATTAGACAAATCCAACTCAAAGTAAAAGAACAATTGGAGAAAACTCAAAGCATATACAAAGAAAGAGATGGTCCGCATGGGAAGGAACATAAACTCAATGTGGAAGATAAGGTATGGCTTTCCTCAGGCAAGGAAAGATTGTCACAACAAGCAAAAAAAGTTAAACCCCTTATATATGCTTTCAAAATTGCTCTACACCCTCATGAAGGTGCATTCAGTAGTAAGTTGTGAATACTTGCATCTTTATGAACCTTCTATGTGGGATGAAGAAGAAGAGGAGCAAGTGCTACTCCCTTTGGCAGATTTGGGTGTGGATGTGTAAGCCATGCTCACGAAGGATGTAGTGTTATAGTCTAAGAGAAGGGGGATCAAGAACAGGATTAGGAATCTTGGAAAGTGGGACTCAAAGGCCAAAAGGTGAACCAAGCAAAGTGGTACTCCAAGGAGGAAGGAGGAGAGCTTTTCCCCAACTTAGTGTCTCATTAAGATTTTGTGGGACCAAATGCCTCTCTAAGAAGGGAGGTGTGGTTCAGACTTACTTCATAAAGATGTGAAAAATCTAAGTATGATTCAGTAAATTGAATTTGCGAAAATATCAGTGACAGAGACAGGCAGGGCAAACTCACAGTTTCAAGGACAAAACCACATTTGTGGGATCTAATCTGCATAGGTCATATTTGCACTTGCGGGATCAAATCTGCAGATGCAACTTTGGAGTTTGGCGTCAACCATTGAAAACCAGAACATGAAACGAACATGCATCCTTTCTGTTTCTTGATTCAAGAGGATCCTTCTAGGGCTCAAGAGTGCTGCTCGAGCACTACCAGCAACTATAAATGGGGGTGAAGAGTACTTATTTAGGCATTGGAGGAATGATTTGAGTGTTGTATTGATGCAAATGAGGAGAAATTCAGCTGTTCATATTTAGTTAGAGGTTTGATAGAGTAGTTAATAAACAACCTGTGGTATCCACCATCTATACTTGTTCTTGAGCATAAATAATATCAAGATAGATGAGCAATCACTGCTAACAGACTGGTTTTTTCCCTCACGGGGTTTCAAAGATAGATTCTTGAGATTTTTTTGTGTTGAATATTTCATTTCCAGCATATTATTTTCTAATTTTTCAACAGCAGTTATCTTTCTTTAGTATTGTTGTTTGTTAAAGCAAGTAGAACTGTAGAACTGTAGATAAATTATTTGTGATTAAATTGTACTACAATTTGGGAGTTTATGGCCCAGCTACCTAAAGGCTAGAATTGTTGTAAATTCTCATGCTTGCTTTTCTAGTTTCGATGATCAACACATTGGATGTTTTCTATTCCATGTTTGTAGATCTAAAATTAAATGCTCTCAAGTAGCATTATGTCACTTGAAACTTTCGCAATATTTCCAGCCATGTATTCAAAGAATAAATAATGTCATAAGGAGAAGATCCTTATATTGTATTCAGGAGGCTAAGATAGGGATCTAGGAATAGTATTTTTATGATCCAGATACCAAACTGTAGATTCTGTAAACTGAGTATACCTCAAATTTAACAGTTTTTTTTCAATCTCAAATTTCAACAAGTAAAAACTAAAATTTAACACCAAAAGCAGAGAAGGAACCAAAATTTATTGTAAATAAAATAACTTCTATACAAGCTTATTTTTTTTTCCTTTGGCAAGATAAAAGTGGATAACAGTTCAGGCTTACAATCTCCAAGATCTCTCCAAACCAGTATGAGCAATGCACTTGGCTAAGAATAGTCTCTTAAAGGATAATTGTATCCCTCCATAATAATGCATGAAAACGAACATAAGAACAATCCTAAGCATAGTACCAGCAAAGCAAATATTTTAATGAAGATGTGAAGATGTGTAACCAAATTTAGAAAAAAATATGAAAAGAAATTAAGAGTCGTAATTTATATAAGATGACAATACTATCTGCCCCGACGATGGGGGTGTCAAAGAGAAAATCCGGGATAAACAATGGAAGACTCCAAAAATGCCTTATCTTAAGCTGAATACCAATGAGGCCTGAAGGGGAACCCATATGCAGCTAGGGCTTATGGCATTTGCTGTGATGCTAAGAACAACCATTATTTAGCTTCAGTTAGGGGTTTCATATCATGTCTAATAATCAAGCAGAAGCTCATGTTATTTGGCAAGAACTGAGTTTTCTCTGAGCTCAAGTTATCACTAGTATATGTGTGGAAACAGATTAAAAAATTCTTGTGACCTCTTTGAAGGTCATCCAGTAAATGGATTATCGACAATTTCATTAAATCTTTATGATTTTGAGGCTTGCAATTTTCATTATATCCCACGAGACGATAATACTGCTGCTGATTTCTTAGCCAAATATACTTCTCTCATTGCTCATGTGGAATGGGCAGGAAAAGTTGAATCTTCACCTTGTATGCTACAATAGTGGTTGACATGTATGCCATAGTCCAGACTCCAGACCATAGATTAAAAAATTGCCTAAAAACTTGCTGACTTGCAAAATTTAGTAAGACAAATCAACTCCTAAGTTACTAACCAAAAAACTTGGGGGCAATTTTTTGATGAAAAACTTGCCAAAAAATCACAAGTCCAATCTGAAAACCTGCCAATCACTTCTCTGCAAATCACGATTGGCTCTGCTATGCAAGTATTTAATATTTTGTTTGAGCCCAGATATCACAACTGCATATGCAAATGTCCTTCCTGCAGCTGTAAGACGCCCTCATGACTGCAAATTAAAAAACACTTGCAAGTGCAAATAAAACAACCCTTGCAATTGCAAAAAAAATTTAACTAAGAACTGCAAATTTTAAAAAAAAAACATTGCATCTGGAAATTAAAAAAACCCTAGCAACTGCAAATAAAAAAAGCATTATTCTGCCTGCAATTCTGCAGCTCTACCATGCATTTGTTGCAAAAACGTGATAACTCCACCATGGTTTGGTGCTTAATGGAAGTTTTCAGTGATTTAGGATTTTGTTGCTGCAATTTGATTTGTGTATGTAATTGATGTTTGATTGTAAGAAATAAAAGAAAGGCTAGAAATCTGAAAATTTATTATGTGAATCAATGTTTTCTGTTCTTTAGGTTTTCCACTTGTTTGCAAAAAACTCATGAGCAGTATTTTGTGCTTAGGGTTTAATGTTCAGAAATTTTGTGGAGTAGCCGAGACTGTCTCGAAATTGGGACAGCCAAGTGTGGCTGAGTCACAAGGTTTTTGACTATGCTCCAGACCATCAGTTTGAGTAAAAATACTGAAATGATGTTACCAATCTTTCTACATATTAATTTGATAATATAGCAAAACTTTATCTTATCACTGACCAAAAATAATATGAGAGCACTAGTCGCAAATGCAGAGTAACGTCGCGTTTGAAAGGAAACTCATATCTCAAAGACTATTGCAGATTGGAAATCAATTGGGGAAATTTGTATGCATGGCAAAGTCCACAGACGTGGGTCTGTCGTTGTTATATGCATGAATCTGTGTCAATATAGATATTGAGCAACATATGAAGCAAGTCACTCTATCTATAATCTGAAAATAAAAATTCATTAATCGTTTATTTTTGAGTAAGTGAGTTGTTCCTTGTCTTCTAAAGGAAACACCGTGTTTGAAAGGAAACGCAGATCTCAAAGGCTATTGGAGATTGGAAATGAATTGGGGGAATTCGCTTGTATGGCAAAGTCCACAGAGGTGGGGCTGTTGCTGGTATACGCAATAATCTGTGTCAACCTGGATATCGAGCAACATATGTAGTGAAACATTCCACCTATCATATGAAAATAAAAAAACGTTAATCTTTTGATTTTGAATGAGTGGGTCGTCCAGGACTAATCCCTTGTCTTCGAGTGAGTGGCCCTGATCTCAACTATCCCTAGTATGGAGTGGCAGATAACCTAAACAATCTCTTTACCAAGGAGGGAGATAATCCAAATTAATAAGCTAAGATCGGATGTCAAGGAGCTTGACCCACAAGCATTAATTCTCCTAACTCAAAGCTAGGAAGCAATTCACATGTACTTGATCGTGAAACCAATCTGATAAGTAAAACAAAAACACAGAATCACTAGAACGGGCATAGACAAGTACTTGCAATCGGGTGGCTTGGTGGGCGTTTCGCTCGAGGGAGAGAGCAGAGAAGGAGGCAAGAGTGTCTTTGTGCAGATGGGGTAAAGTGTGCGCTATAGTCCCAGGGGGGATCCTGCGTCGCAGTTCCTCCAACTTCTTCTCGAGCCAACTACTTCTGTCATTCAACCGCCTTATCAAATCTTCTTCCTCGGGGCTGAACTTGGGTACAATCTCATACTCATATGCTTCCTCGCCATCCCCATTTCCTCCCACCACATCTGCGGCCCATGCCAGCAATCCTGCCATTTCTTGTTCTACATTTGTCTACGGTTAGTCTCGGTAATACTCATGCGAAATTGAATACTAACACAGCCAACAAACACACACCGATTTCACTCGACACCGGATTTATTGAACCAACTTTCTTTCACAATACAAATCTGAAGCTTTTAAACGAAGGCATTTTTTATGGAGTCTTTCTTTCAAGTTTGGTACGCCTAAAAGAATTGATTGTTTTGGGATCGTTTCACGATTAAAAAAATTCTCATATTCCTTTTTTTTTTAATTAGTTTCCCATATACAATATTACTAGGGGAGAGGAGCCGATACGTACGCACCCAAAATCGCATGGTCCACATGGATCAATAACATTTTTTTGCAAATACCTATTATGAAAAAACAAATAATAAATTATATAATCTTTTCTTTTCTTTTTTTTTTCAATTATTTTGCTATGTGGGAGGACGATATTTGTCCATGCGTTTTACAAATTGAAAAAAATGACCTGTCGACTGATACGTAGACACCTTGGGTGCCACTTCCTGTGTGGCACGACGTCCAAAGTTGACAGCCTTGTCACGTCAACTTTTCTCAATCCGCCACCCTAAGAATCCACTACGTCGCATTTATCACTCGCTGCCACTTCCTATACTTCTCGACTATTGTGTTGAATGCAAGTCTCATCTCCTAAGCTCTATGCCACCCCGCATTTTTTTCAAGCTAACTTGCATTGAATGCTCCCAGTGCATCGCTCTTGTCACCATCTTTTTAGCGTTTCATTCTAGCAAGTTATCATTCTTTCTTCACTTGTACGCCACTACCTGCTCGGTTCATCGTTTGCAACCTTCAAACATTTACCACAACCTGCGATGCTCGAAGACCAATTTTTATTTGGGTAGAAGTCAGTTAGGAGATGGGTACACGCTAGTTAGTGATCGTTACCAACGGCTCCACTTCCGCCATGCATGCAACGAACGGGTTCCTCGCCGCCATGAAGGTAACCATCATTTGTTACGATGTTGTGAACAATTTTGAACTTCAAACCAGTTGTTTACCTCATGGATTTTCCTAGGTGAAGCCGTGTGAATGGTGTTGTGTGCTCAGGATTCAGCTAATGTCTGGGTCGTGCATCGAGTCGTTCGACCCAGGTGAACTTGCTCACTAAGGCTCGCCATTATTCGGTTTTTTGAGTTTTCTTTGCAATTTTTGTTTATTTTATTGGACTTTTGGTGTTGCATAAATCATTTTTTTGGTTGAAGTTTAGTGTTTATGAACACTGTCCTATTTGTGTTCATAAACACACTAAATCTTTAGAAATTAATCTTTTGTTCAAGCATCTCTCTTTTTATAGAATTTAGATAATAATATTGTTGGTTGTTTCCTCGCCATTGAAATTTATGGGGTTGTTTTCTTCTTTTATTAATAATATTGTTCGTTGTTTCCTTGCCATAGATGAAGTTGTATTTTTTTTATATGGGTTCTGCTCCGTAGAGTTTATATTACAAATATTACACTCATATTTTGGCATTTCTCTTTCATTAGGGTTTATTTTGCAAATATAACACTCATAGTTCAGCATTTATGTTTCCCTAGGGTTTATTTTGCAAATATTACAATCATAGTTTTACCATTTTTGTTTCATAGGTTTTCTTTATCATATACTCTGGTTATTGTATTCTTTTTCAAAGGTTCTCCATTATCATTGACTCTGGTTATCCTATTCTCATAGGTTTTGCATTGTCATTAACTCTGCATATCATATTCTCATAGGTTCTGCATTATCATTGACTCTGCTTATCCTAATCTCATAGGTTATGCATTATCATTCACTTTGCTTATCGTATTCTCATAGGTTATGCATTATCATTGACTCCGATTATTGTATTCTCATAGGTTATGCATTATCATTGACTCTGCTTATCGTATTATCATAGGTTTTGCATTATCATTGAGTTAGGTTGTGTTCTTTGTTTCATAAACCAAAAAAAATAATGTGGGTTAATTTATTTTTAGGTTTTGCTTCATCTTTTTAGTCACTTAAAAAATTTATGTTGTTTTTGTGCCATTAATCTATTCAGTGACTTAAAACATTTATGTTGTTTCTGAGCCATAGATAAATATGTTGGTGTTATTTTTTTATGGATTATGCTCCATCAAATCATTCATATACATTTGTGATAATTGTTAAACTCTTACTGTTTTCCACTCCTAAGCTTTGAAAATAGTCGGCTACATTTTTTACTTTTTTATAGTCAAAATAAATAGATTTAAAAGGATTCCATCAATTACACAATTAATTATGAATCCAATAGCTTGTATCATGCTAATACGACCATTGCCAACTATTATCCAATAGAATAATTCATAAAGTAATTTGGATCTTTTGAAACAATTTTGAGAAAAAAAAAAATATTATTAACATCTAATTCCATGTTATTCTCATTATGTTCTTTCATGGATTTATATTTTATCAAATTATAAAACCTAATAGCAGTATTAGTATTCCCACCTCCCTTACAAAGATTAAAAAGAATATAACTACTTAAGTGAGATTTTTAAATTTTAGAACCAAACATTGATTTATGAGCAAATTAATATGGACTTTTCCTTTAGACTACAATGGTTACACTATTAATGTCTCACTTCTCATATAAATTGTTTCAATTAAAAAGAGCCTAA
Organism: Sequoia sempervirens; assembly: GCA_007258455.2. Classification (NCBI taxonomy): domain Eukaryota; kingdom Viridiplantae; phylum Streptophyta; class Pinopsida; order Cupressales; family Cupressaceae; genus Sequoia; species Sequoia sempervirens. The sequence goes on along the minus strand of VDFB02262256.1, from coordinate 4,289 downwards.
TTTTTTAATGTAAAGTTTTTCAATTCCTGTATCTTTGACACACAAACAAGGGCCCAGTCCCTAGGTGGACAGTCTTGATCATTTAACAATCTCCTAAAATATGTGTTCTACCATTCACCTACACTGAATATACTGTGTTCGATATTTGTCCAATTAATGTTATTGAGTACTATTTGTAGGTGCCTTTGATATTACCATATATTACCATAAGCGTAGTTAATAAATGCCTCCAGTGATTATCCTATTCTTTCTCATAGGTTATGCATTATCATTGACTTCGACTATCCTATTCTCATAGGATCTGCATTATCATTGACTCTTCTTATTGTATTCTCATAGGTTCTGCATTATCATTGACTTTGCTTATCATATTCTCACAGGTTTTGCACTATCATTGACAAAGCTTATCATTTTCTCATAGGTTTTGCATTATCATTGACTCTGCTTATCGTATTCTCATAGGTTCTGCATTATCATTGATGCTACTTATCCTATTCTCATAGGTTTTGCATTATCATTCAGTTGGGCTATGTTCTCTATTTCATTAACCAAAAAAATTAATTTGAGTTCATCTTTTTTTAGGTTTTGCTTCATCTATTCAGTGACTTTAAAAATGTATGTCGTTTCTATGCCATAGATAAATATGTTGGTGTTATTTTTTTATGGGTTCTACTCCATCAATTCAATCATATACATATGCGATAATTGTTATACTCTTACTGTTTTCCATTCGTAAGCTTTATATTGTTCTTCATTACAACCATTACAGTCATGGGTTAATGTTCATGTTTTGATTAATGTTGTTCAGTACCATTTCTACGTGTCATTGATAAAATTGGGGGTTTAGGTTTTTCATACGTGCTACTTCATTCATTCATTAATGCTATTTTCTTTAGGTGATATTCATTAAATTGGGGGTGTTATGTTTCCCAATGGTTAGGATTCATCAATTCAGACATGCAATTATTGGAGCTTTTTTTATTTGCATTACAAAATTTAAGGGTCTTATTTTTTTCATAGGTTCTGCTTGATTAGGTACCATAGATATTTTTGGGGGTGCTACCTTGTTTGTAACTTCAACTTCATCATGGTTAGTCTTCATCTATTCTACTAGTTTCAGGTGCCATTTGGAATTTGTTGGGTGCTATGTTTTTTATAGGTTATGTTTCATCAATTCATTCACCAACTATGCAGCCTTTTTTGTGTCATTGATAAATATAGGGGTGTTATGATTATCATATGTGCTACTTCATTAAATTTGTAATGCAAATGTTTGTATCTTTTTTTAGGTGCCATCGATTATTTTGGGGGTGTTATCTTTTGCATAGGTTATTTTCCATCAATTCAGTCATCCAATTATTGTAGCTTCTTTTTGTGCCTTGGAAATATATGGAGGTGTTCTATTTTTGTTAGGTTTTGCTTCATCAAATTAGTCATGCATATATTGTACCTTTTTTAGGGAGCATAGATAATTTTTGGGGTCTTCTCTTGTTTGTAAGTTCCACTTCATTAATTCAGCCATCTATTCTACCAATGAATAATTTCCCACAGTGGTACGTCAATCCTCCACAAGTTAGGAAAAAACTATTGCATAAAAGAGCGCAATGATATCAAACGCATATCAGATATTAAATGCACGTTTAATTTTTTATATATATGTATATGCATATGTATAGACATATGTATATGTATATCATATATTAAATGCACATGTAATTGTATTTATTTCGAAACAAAACAATTACACGTTGGTAGCCAAACATGATGAAGTGTATCCAACTTGTATATGCTTAAGGTCTTTGCATCTTCTTTATATATATATGCATATGTATAGACATATACATATACATATACATATGTTTATGTATACGTATATACATATGTTTATGTATATGTATATACATATACATGTACATGTACATATACTACTTTCACGACATCCTATGTATTTTTTGAGCCAACTTGCATCCAATGCTCTTAGTGCTTTGCACACTTGTCAACTTTACAACCTTTCATTCTAGAAACTTCTTGTTTTTTCTTCACAATGATGGCAATGTATGTGTATGTGTATGTGTATGTGTATGTGTATGTATTTGTGTATGTCTATGTCTATGTCTATGTCTGCGTGTATTTTTGTGTCCATGTCTATGTCTATGTCTATGTCTATGTAAATCTATATGTGCATGTGTATGTGTATGTGTATGTCTACGTGTATGTTTTTGCCTATGTCTATGTCTATGTCTATGTCTATGTCTATGTAAATCTGTATGTGTATGTGTATGTGTATGTGTATGTGTATGTAAATTTGTATGTGTATGTGTATGTGTATGCATATGTATATGTGTATGTCTGCGTGTATGTATATGTATATGTAAATATGTATGTGTAAATGTGTATGTGTATATGTAAATGTGTGTGTATAGATGTGTGAAGAGGTCTTAAGTGGATAACCTTGCCACGTCTACTTCTCTCAGCTACCCTAACACTCCACTACACCACATTTATCACTCCTTTCTCGTTGCTATACTTCTCTACAATCATGTTTAATTCACTTATGTCTATGCATATGAATATGTGTATGTGTATGTATATATGCTTCATAAATTCAAACCTGCAACAATTATGTCTTTTTTAGGTTCCATTGATTAATTTGGGGGTATCCTCTACTTTATATGATGTGCACCTATATGTTGGTCTTCCACAACTTAAAAAAAAATCATACATAAATAGGCACGATGACATCAAACATAAATCAGATTTAAAATGCACACTTAATAACATTCATTTCAAAACAAAACAAGTACACGCTGGCAACCAAACATGATGAAGTGTATCCAACTTGTATCTAACATATAACAAGTAGCATTCTGACATGGAATTTAAACAACTCAAACATTAATACATGCACCCTTCCCCGTAAAATGGTAAACCCAACTGTCGCACCAACGTAGGCGTCACTTTCACATTAATAACAACTACACAATGTAAAGAAGGTGCCAAGTCAACACAATTCAAACCCATCTCGCCCATCTTTGAGCGATTGGCGAACCCATTACAACCATGTTTCCCATCGTAGCATAACCAAACCAACAAGCAAATGCATCTTCCTGTCTCATCAATCATGAAACCTACAACACATATCAACACGAGTCTGTCCCATCTCGCCAAGTAGGGTGCGAACGTAGTCGTGGTGAACTCCAAAATCCCATCTACTTCCACTTTTACAAGTTGTAAGGAACCCATTATTAAAAACAAAATTATGGAAATAATTGCAAACAATACACCAAACTAATCAATTGAATAATTAATGGCCGAAATCAATCAAATTCACCAAACAACCATTAATCAAATCCAAATAATTCCCAATTCAAATAGTCATGAAAACCTTCAAGTATTCACATGTATTACCATAGAACAATAATGAGCAATAAAGCTTTGTTAGAACATGTATTTAGGGGACCTGGTTTTCCTAAGGCCTTTCATGGTTGCCTATGTAGCACTTCATAGTTGAAAAGTTCAATTGTGGACAAAGTGCAACATAGATTACCATTACAAAGGATTTGGGAAAATCAAGTCTCCCTAAACCATTATATCTTGTAACAATTGCACAAACTTTGACACTGCAAAATGTGTTTAATATTTGTATGGTTGGAATTTACAATTCTTTTCATGGTTCCAACATGAAGGTCTACTATTCAATTAATTTGGGGGGGTTATCTTTTGCATAGGTTATCCTTCATCAAATCAGCCCTGCAACAATTCTATCAATTTTAGGTGCCTTTGATTAATTGCAAGTGTGTTCTATTTTATAGGTGCTTTGATTCATTTGGGGGTGCTATCTTTTTAATAAGTTAGGGTACGCCAATTCAATCATGCAACTATTGTAGCTTTATATTTGAATCAATTAGGGGACTTGATTTTGTGAAGGCTTTCAATGGTTACCTATGCAACACTTCACAATTTGAATGGAATTGTGGACCCGTGTAACATAGGTTGCCATCAGATGAGGGTTCATAAAATCAAGTCTCCCTAATTCATTACTGAATGCAACAATAAACATGACTCTATAGGGGAGAGGAGTCGATACGTGCACATCCAATTTTCTACGGTCTACATTAACAAAACAACCATATTTATATGACTGAATTGATGAAGCAGAACCAATGAAAAAGACAACCTAGATGTGTATGTGTATATAAATATATATGTATACATATATGTACATGTATATGTATATGTGTACATATATGTATATATATATATATATATATATATATATATATATATAT
>VDFB02262255.1:0-24233 GCA_007258455.2 Sequoia sempervirens | reverse complement strand
GACATATGTGATAATTGTTATACTCTTACTGTTTTCCATTCGTAAGCTTTATATTGTTCTTCATTACAACCATTACAGTCATGGGTTAATGTTCATGTTTTGATTAATGTTGTTCAGTACCATTTCTACGTGTCATTGATAAAATTGGGGGTTTAGGTTTTTCATACGTGCTACTTCATTCATTCATTAATGCTATTTTCTTTAGGTGATATTCATTAAATTGGGGGTATTATGTTTCCCAATGGTTAGGATTCATCAGTTCAGACATGCAATTATTGGAGCTTTTTTTATTTGCATTACAAAATTTAAGGGTCTTATTTTTTTCATAGGTTCTGCTTGATTAGGTACCATAGATATTTTTGGGGGTGCTACCTTGTTTGTAACTTCAACTTCATCATGGTTAGTCTTCATCTATTCTACTAGTTTCAGGTGCCATTTGGAATTTGTTGGGTGCTATGTTTTTTATAGGTTATGTTTCATCAATTCATTCACCAACTATGCAGCGTTTTTTGTCATTGATAAATATAGGGGTGTTACGATTATCATATGTGCTACTTCATTAAATCTGTAATGCAAATGTTTGTATCTTTTTTTAGGTGCCATCGATTATTTTGGGGGTGTTATCTTTTGCATAGGTTATTTTCCATCAATTCAGTCATCCAATTATTGTAGCTTCTTTTTGTGCCTTGGAAATATATGGGGGTGTTCTATTTTTGTTAGGTTTTGCTTCATCAAATTAGTCATGCATATATTGTACCTTTTTTAGGGAGCATAGATAATTTTTGGGGTCTTCTCTTGTTTGTAAGTTCCACTTCATTAATTCAGCCATCTATTCTACCAATGAATAATTTCCCACAGTGGTACGTCAATCCTCCACAATTTAGGAAAAAACTATTGCATAAAAGAGCGCAATGATATCAAACGCATATCAGATATTAAATGCACGTTTAATTGTTTATATATATGTATATGCATACGTATAGACATATGTATATGTATATCATATATTAAATGCACACGTAATTGTATATATTTCGAAACAAAACAATTATACGTTGGTAGCCAAACATGATGAAGTGTATCCAACTTGTATATGCTTAAGGTCTTTGCATCTTCTTTATATATATATATGCATATGTATAGACATATACATATACATATACATATGTTTATGTATACGTATATACATATGTTTATGTATATGTATATACATATACATGTACATGTACATATACTACTTTCACGACATCCTATGTATTTTTTGAGCCAACTTGCATCCAATGCTCTTAGTGCTTTGCACACTTGTCAACTTTACAACCTTTCATTCTAGAAACTTCTCGTTTTTTCTTCACAATGATGGCAATGTATGTGTATGTGTATGTGTATGTGTATGTGTATGTATTTGTGTATGTGTATGTCTATGTCTATGTCTGCATGTATTTTTGTGTCCATGTCTATGTCTATGTCTATGTCTATGTCTATGTAAATCTATATGTGCATGTGTATGTGTATGTGTATGTCTGCGTGTATGTTTATGCCTATGTCTATGTCTATGTCTATGTCTATGTCTATGTAAATCTGTATGTGTATGTGCATGTGTATGTGTATGTGTATGTGTATGTGTATGTAAATTTGTATGTGTATGTGTATGTGTATGTGTATGCATATGTATATGTGTATGTCTGCGTGTATGTATATGTATATGTAAATGTGTATGTGTATATGTAAATGTGTGTGTATAGATGTGTGAAGAGGTCTTAAGTGGATAACCTTGCCATGTCTACTTCTCTCACTCAGCTACCCTAACACTCCACTACACCACATTTATCACTCCTTTCTCGTTGCTATACTTCTCTACAATCATGTTTAATTCACTTATGTCTATGCATATGAATATGTGTATGTGTATGTATATATGCTTCATAAATTCAAACCTGCAACAATTATGTCTTTTTTAGGTTCCATTGATTAATTTGGGGGTATCCTCTATTTTATATGATGTGCACCTATATGTTGGTCTTCCACAACTTAAAAAAAAATCATACATAAATAGGCACGATGACATCAAACATAAATCAGATTTAAAATGCACACTTAATAACATTCATTTCAAAACAAAACAAGTACACGCTGGCAACCAAACATGATGAAGTGTATCCAACTTGTATCTAACATATAACAAGTAGCATTCTGACATGGAATTTAAACAACTCAAACATTAATACATGCACCCTTCCCCGTAAAATGGTAAACCCAACTGTCGCACCAACGTAGGCGTCACTTTCACATTAATAACAACTACACAATGTAAAGAAGGTGCCAAGTCAACACAATTCAAACCCATCTCGCCCATCTTTGAGCGATTGGCGAACCCATTACAACCATGTTTCCCATCGTAGCATAACTAAACCAACAAGCAAATGCATCTTCCTGTCTCATCAATCATGAAACCTACAACACATATCAACACGAGTCTGTCCCATCTCGCCAAGTAGGGTGCGAACGTAGTCGTGGTGAACTCCAAAATCCCATCTACTTCCACTTTTACAAGTTGTAAGGAACCCATTATTAAAAACAAAATTATGGAAATAATTGCAAACAATACACCAAACTAATCAATTGAATAATTAATGGCCGAAATCAATCAAATTCACCAAACAACCATTAATCAAATCCAAATAATTCCCAATTCAAATAGTCATGAAAACCTTCAAGTATTCACATGTATTACCATAGAACAATAATGAGCAATAAAGCTTTGTTAGAACATGTATTTAGGGGACCTGGTTTTCCTAAGGCCTTTCATGGTTGCCTATGTAGCACTTCATAGTTGAAAAGTTCAATTGTGGACAAAGTGCAACATAGATTACCATTACAAAGGATTTGGGAAAATCAAGTCTCCCTAAACCATTATATCTTGTAACAATTGCACAAACTTTGACACTGCAAAATGTGTTTAATATTTGTATGGTTGGAATTTACAATTCTTTTCATGGTTCCAACATGAAGGTCTACTATTCAATTAATTTGGGGGGGTTATCTTTTGCATAGGTTATCCTTCATCAAATCAGCCCTGCAACAATTCTATCAATTTTAGGTGCCTTTGATTAATTGCAAGTGTGTTCTATTTTATAGGTGCTTTGATTCATTTGGGGGTGCTATCTTTTTAATAAGTTAGGGTACGCCAATTCAATCATGCAACTATTGTAGCTTTATATTTGAATCAATTAGGGGACTTGATTTTGTGAAGGCTTTCAATGGTTACCTATGCAACACTTCACAATTTGAATGGAATTGTGGACCCGTGTAACATAGGTTGCCATCAGATGAGGGTTCATAAAATCAAGTCTCCCTAATTCATTACTGAATGCAACAATACACATGACTCTATAGGGGAGAGGAGCCGATACGTGCACATCCAATTTTCTACGGTCTACATTAACAAAACAACCATATTTATATGACTGAATTGATGAAGCAGAACCAATGAAAAAGACAACCTAGATGTGTATGTGTATATAAATATATATGTATACATATATGTACATGTATATGTATATGTGTACATATATGTATATATATATATATATATATATATATATATATATATATATATATATATATATATATGTATATAAATATGTATATATATATGTATGTATATATATAATATATATATACATATATGTATACATAAACATACATGTATATAGAATTGCTTACATGCATTATTTTGCTTACCAAGAATATATTTATATCTTTATTGCTTAGTTGACTGAATTGATGAAGTAGAACCTATATGTATATTTGTATGTGTATGTGTTATGTATATGTATATGTACATACATATATGTACATGTACATGTATATGTGTATATATATATAGATATATAGAAACATATATGTATATAGAATTGCTTACATGCATTATTTTGCTTACCAAGAATATATTTATGTCTCTATTGCTTAGTTGATTGAATTAATGAAGCAAAACCTATATGTATATTTGTATGTGTATGTGTTATGTATATGTATATGTGGATGTGGATGTGTATGTGTAGGTATATAGAATTGCTTACATGCAGAACCTATGAAAAAGAGAACCCCAAATTTATCTATGGCACGAAAACAACATACAATGTGTATGTGTATGTGTATGTGTATGTGTATGTGTATGTGTATGTGTATGTGTATGTGTATATATATTTATATGTATACATTTATGTATATTTGTGTATACATGTGTCATGTATATATATTTACATATACATATATGTATATATATTTACATATACATATATGTATATACATGTGCATATGTATATAGAATTGCTTACATGTAGAACCTATGAAAAAGAGAACAACCCCAGATTTATGAATGGCATCAAAATGACCAACAATATTGTTTGTTACTGAAATGAAAAATTGGAGCATTTCTTACATGCATTCATTTGCATGACTGAATTGAATCACAATAGAATAATATATGCATTCATTTACATTGAATTGAAGATGAAGCATCACCTATGAAAAATAAAACACCCCCAAATTCATCAATGGCACCTAAAAAAGATACAATAGTTGCATGACTGAATTGTATATGTATATGTATATGTCTATGTCTATGTCTATGTCTATGTATATTTATATGTATATGTATATGTGTATGTGTATGTACATATACATATATATACATATGTATAAGTCTATGTATATGAATATGTATATATACATATACATATACATATACATATGAATAAAGATATACATATATGTATATGTAACAATAGAAAGAAGCTACTTGTAACGTTCACCGACCGACATCTATCCATCTCTTAACTGGAGTCCAAGCATCGCAGGTTGTGGTAAAGGTTTGAAACTTGCAGAGGATGAACCGAGCACACAGTTACGTGCAAGTGAAGAAAAAATGAGAACTTGCTAGAATGAAAGGTTGTAAAGATGGTGAGAAGAGCGAGGCACTGGGAGCTTTGAATGCAGGTTGGATTGAAAATAATGTATGTATATATGTATACATATGCATACATATACATATATAGATATGTATATACATATCTATATACGTATACATATACATATGTATATGTATATGTATAGGTTGGTTGAAAAAATATTGTGGGGTGGCATGGAGCTAAGGAGAAGAGATATGCATTAAACACAACAGTCAAGAAGTATAGCAAGGGGTGGCAAGTGATAAATGCAACGTAGTGGATTCTTAGGGTGGAAGACTGAGAGAAGTTGACATGGCAAGGCTATCAACTTTAGATGTTGTGCCACGTAGGAAGTGACACCCAAGGTGCCTATGTATCGGTCAATGAGTCTTTTTTTAATTTTTAAAACGAGTGGACAAATATCGACCTCCCACGTGGAAAATTAGATAAAAATGGGAATAGAAAATGACAAAATGTCAATGAAGAAGAAAACATTGCAAATCAAAACAGTGACACATTGCAAATTACATTGAACACACATTGCAATATGATCATAATACATTGCAAATCAGAACAATAACAATGCATCTGTAATTATCATATATTTAAAACTATCAATGAAGAAGCATACATTGCAAATCAAAACAATAGCACACATTGTAAATTACATACAACAATTTTTGGAATCTGATCAGATTACTTCACAAACCAAAACAATAATGCTCATTCTATACTTATCATAAAATTAAAACTGTCCACAATTTCGGTGAATTTGTAAATATCAAAACTTCTAAAGTGTATGAAACTTGAATTGCATGTGAAAACAAAAAAAAAAGGAAGCATCTAGCTATTGCTATTGTGAAATGGATCTTGGCTAGTTGGGGTGCCAATTGCCATGTTATCATCCCCTTCCAGTCGACGAGGAGTGATGCATACATGACTGGGACTTGAAGTGGTAAATTGGGTGCAAGTGACTTGTGTTGGGCGTGGTCGTGAACACATCTGTACATCCTGAGTGCCAAATTGATATGGATATTGAGTGCCCTTGAATTCAAATTGGGAGAGGCTTGAATAATTCATTTTTGTGGAGAATTGAGGGATACTAATGCTGAGAATATCATGAAAGACTCCATTAGTTTGAGACAATAGATTAGAAGGGTTCCTTAATCACCCCTCTATTTGTAAAGCCCTCTGTGCCTCCTCATTCTCTTTTTCCTTTCGGCCCTGTTCCTTGCGAAGCCTCTCTTGCTCCTTTTTCTCATCTCTATCCTTTTTCTATTGTAATTTTTAATGCTCTTTTTCTCTTTGCAGTATCTCTTTCTCAATTCTTGCATTCTCCTTCAACTCCACTGCCACAATTTTTGTTGCCCTTTTCTCCCCATTCTGTTGTCTCTTTCTTTCTTTTATCTCCTTGACGTCTTTCTTCCTTTTCTCTTGCTCCATTAACAACCTCATGTAGTCATCTATTGTCAACAATTGAGACTATTTGCTGATCCGAATTGCACCAGCTTTGGATTTCTTTTGATGGACAATGTGCACAGGCAGCTTGAGGAACTTGCTGATGTGCGAAACTGTTTGTGTTTCTTATGTGCCATCCGACAGTGTGGCAATGACCTCCTACACTACCTATGATCCCTCTGGTACATCTTCATTTCCTCGTAAATCTAAATTGTAAGGAGCATAGTAATGCACAAATTGAGAAGGGTCAATTTCCGGTGGTGGTGATGGGAAAGTATAGGTATCCTGCTGTTTTGGGACTTACAAATCAATGCCTAAGTTTATTTCTCCCTCAACCAACTAGGATGGTTGGCTTCGTTGTGATGGAAGATCTAAACTTTCATTCAATTGATCAATGGGGTTGTCCACCATGGGATGGGTGTGTTCATTCACCACCACTAGTTCAACTGATTCAACAGGACAACTATGAGGTGAGTGTTGTGTTTCTGTTGCAGTTTGCAAATTTCCATCTCGAAGAGTGGACTACAATACTATGACATCATCGCTTGACAGAACAAGTCCAAAAAGGCTGAGAATGTTTTCAACTGCATCAACATCCTCGCTAACCACGAATGTCTCACTGGGACGCATGTCGTTGACAAGTGCATCAGGATTCAGTGGCCATATACCAGTCCTTTTAAACCCAACTTTGATGTTGTCAACTGTCAAAGCTCTTTTCATTGCTTTGCTGCCTAACATTGCAAGTTCTCTCCTCCTCACTTCAACATTTGGAAACCTTGAAAAAAATTTGCATGTTCTGATTTGAAGTAAACTTTAAAAGGTACAAACACACTCACATCCAACGGTTGTAGCTTATGTGATGTGTGTGATGGAAATGTTCACAAATCTACACCAATTTCTCTTGCTTCCTGGATGGTTTCGAGTGCTACATGGCTTCCATGGCCGTCAAAGATCAACAAGATCCTGTTGGTGGGCGAGACATTGCCTGGAACTGAGATTTTGAAGTGGGTCAACCAATCTATGAATAATTCTTTGGTCATCCATGCATGGGGTTGGGCTACCATGCAAACACCTAGTTCACAGTCTATGATGTAATTATCTATGTTCACACTCCCCTTGAACAAGTAGAATCCTGGAATGCTCTGCTCGACAACATTGACACAACATAGAATAGTTATCCATTCACGACTTTTTGGGATAATGTAAGAGACATTCCTGCTACCTTTTCTTGCGAGCACCTTCATAGACCCATTTTTGCCTACTTGGATGCCAGTTTCATTGCAATTCCATATGCAATCAAGACCATATGGCATGGATTCATATTCTGTAGACAGTGTTTTGTAGAATGCAGCTACAACATTAGCTCTAAGATTGAATGCCCTATCTTTGTCTAGCCCTTCAGCAGTTCGTAATGCAAATTCAGGATGTCTATGCTTGAAGCCTGTCCACCAGGACTTCCCTAGGAACCCATTGGTGAAAGGGTTTGGCCTATTCTGACATATTTGGGTAGCCTCAAACTTAAGATTGACTATCTTAAGACCACAACCAATATCAACCATTTGCTTGCACCATTCCACAATAAGATGTTCTTCCTCTTCAGTGAGGACTGTTGGCGGACCTTTCTTGGAAATTGTTGTTAGACCCCCTAGCCATTTGGACAATGTGGCTATTGGGATTGACCACTTTTTGGAAACCCCCCTTATCAACATGTCATTCTCTTCAACATCATAGAGTGCCCTTTTCATGTCATCCGAAGACCACAACTTTTGTATTTTTTTTACCTTCTGCGGTATTTGAGGTGTAGTAACCTCAATTTGTGGTATTTGAGGAGTAGAAACCTCATCTACTTGTGCAACAGGGTCTATTTCAAGGGGAATCTAGCTCCTCATTTGTCAGAGGGAAGCCTTGTCATGGCTCTTTTCTTTTTTTTGTTCCCAGTACGGGTCACCACTGCATTGCCCTTGGCCATCTACACAAAATAAGTACAATCAAAATAGTGATGCTTGAACAAAAGAATAATTAGTTTGTAATAAAGAACATATAAGAATATGATAACCAGAGTCAATGATAATGCAGAACCTATGAAACATAAATGGTAAACTATGAAACACAAATGCTTGAATAGTTATCTTTATATGTATGAAGAGGGTGATGCTTGAACAGAAGATTATTTAGTTTTTGTATGTGTTATCTTTTTAGTTTGTTGCATTTCAATTGAGATAATCTTTTCTAACAGTTTAGAGAGTTACATCTATTCTGGAGTGAGTGACATAAGGAAATAGAAGAGTAAGAAGCACAAAATTATATAGTATGCAAGGGAGTCATAGTTTTCAATATAAACCTTTGGGAAACATAAATGGTAAATTGTGACTGTAATATTTGCAATATAAACCCTAGGGAATGTATATGCTAACAAATGGCTGTAATATTTGAAAAATAAACCCTAGATAAAGCTTTAAATGGTAAACCATGACTATAATATTTGCATTATAAACCCTATGGAACACATATGCTAACCTATTACTGCAATATTTGCAATATAAGCCCTAACGATAGATAAAGAAACACCTATGACCATAATATTTGCAATATAAACCCTAGGGAAACATAAATAAAAACCTATGATTGTAATGGTTGTAATGAAGATCAATATAAAGCTTACAAATGGAAAACAATAATCATTGTAATGAAGAATAATATAAAGTAAACGAATGGAAAAGTGTGAAAGGAAAACCTGGAACAATATGGATGCTGGTGCACTGGAATCTGAGCAGTTGTTGCCCCTTGATGCTAACTCGTTAAATTATGTGCTTGTCACTCCTCCTTTTCTTATGTTGCTCACTACATAATAAGTGCATACTTGAAGGTTTTCACGGCTATTTGAATTGGGAATTATTTGAATTTGATTGATGCTTGTTTGGTGTGGTGAAATAAATTGTTGTCCTATTTTCAATTTGAATTTTGTTTCGTATGAATTGGAGATTTGATTGATTTGGGCCATAAACTCTTGACTTGATTCGTTTGGTGGATTGTTTGAAATTGTTTACATGTTTTTTTTTTGAATAATGGCAGCCTTACAGGACTATTAAATGGATGCAAGTGGGATATTTGTCTTTGGCTTCAATACGTGCACACCCTACTTGGCAAGATGGGACAGATTGAAGCTGATACGTGTTGTAGGTGTCATGGTTGAAGGGACAGGCGAATGCATTTGTGTGTTGGTTTGGTTATGCTACGATGGGAAACATTGTTGTAATGGGTTCACCAGTTGGTCAAAGATGGGTCGGATGGGTTTGAATGTTGTTGACTTGGAACCTTGTTTATGTTGTGTAGTTGTGATTAATGTGAAAGTGATACCTACAAATTGGTGTGACAATTGGGTTTACCAGTTTACAGGGAAGGGTGCATGTCTTAATGTTTGGGCTGTTTAAATTCCATGTCAGAATGCTACTTGTTATATGTCAGATACAAGTTGGATACACTTCATCATGTTTGGCTGATAGCATGTACTTGTTTTGTTTTGAAATGAATATTATTAAGTGTGCATTTTAAATCTAATTTATGTTTGATCTCATCGTGGCTATTTATGGATGAATTTTTTTTAAGTTGTGGAGGACCGGCGTATAGGTGTGGGCCCCAACGAGCGCATGTCCCATCACACGTTACTACCCCCACCTACGTATCGACTCCTCTCCCCTACTAACTTATCTCCAAATCAATGAAGAACGCCTACACTGTAGACATGAAGCAGTTGATATTACATTCATCCCAAGACATGAATGCCAACATGATTGTTGAAAGATTTATCACAGCCATATCATGAGAATGCTTGTGTAGCACTGGATTAGAAAATGTTAATCCATAAACACTCCACTAATTATTGATAGATTCTCTGATTAAAGTTGATGTAAATCTATCTTATCGAATGTTATGTATTTATTAAGTTACCAGTAGAATGTCAGGTATGTAACCAAATCTCTCTCACCTCCCTCTACATATTACTAATTATGCGTCTGTAGGTATAAGAGGAATTTCACCTCTATCATCTTACATTGTAGAGTAATTAATTCTTTTATGTTACCAATATGTTGTACTTTGGAAATTCTCGGGGTATTATTTGGATAGCTATGTATAAGTTATTAAATTTATTCAAGAGTTAAAGATCAATATTAATAATTTTAATTTTTTGGGTATTTATGTTGTAATTTAATTTGTAAATATGTTTTAATATTAATTTGTATTAATTTATAATATGTGATTTAATAATTTTTTGCTAGTTTAAATTGAATAGATTTGACTTAGAGAAGAATTTTATTTTGAAGTTCAAAATAATTTTTTAAAAGTTTAATTTAATATTGAATGCAAATAATTTGTAAAAGAAAGAGAACAAAAGGTAATATAATGGAGAAGTACATCGACATACCAAAAAAAATACGTATTATTATGCAAATTCTCTAGCCAAACCATGAAATGACTAGGTTGTATACAATTCTCATCATGATTGATGCAATCTTCTAATGGAATAGATGCAAAAATATTTGTTTTTTTCTCATAGCAATGAGTGAGTGTATACATAATTTATAGATGTTGATTAAATCTAAATGCAAGAACTTATAGAATAGTCTATTGTAATTATTTGGCTATTCCCAAGTTAGGAGGATATAATTTCAATCTCCAAATTTGGCTTTTCCCCTCTTCTATTGCTTTATTTCCTAGTAAGTGTGAGTTTTGGAAGAAGGCTAATTTGGAAACTCAATAAAAAGTATTCTCCTAAAAGGTAGATGGCTTACATTAGTGAGTGGAATTGTAATGATTAAATGTTCAGGTAGCCATACCTATATACATGATGTCAATATTAAAATCTCCCTCTATTTTTGTCGCAAAACTAAAAAATATGTTAAAAATCTTTCTATAGAAATAAAATGTATAGACAAAAACAAGGTAAGTATAATCCCTTTCGGACAAAGCTAGTAAGCCTAAATATTTGAGAGGCATAGTGATTCAAGACATTGAAGCTCAAAACTTAGCATTGGAAGAAAATTGGCTTGGAACATGTACAAAAATATAGAAGCAAAATGGTGTAGAGTGATGTAGGTGAAATATTTAAATACTAGGGACAAGGAGAAAATCTTCAAAGTCTCAAACCCTCTAGTTAGCTCTAAAATATGGAACTTCTTATCAACAAGCAAGAAGCTAATCTTACAAATATTGTTATGGAGAGTTCACAATAGACAAAAAGACCTCTTTTGGGAAGACTCTAGGAATGGTCACTCACTATTAGGGTATGTGCATGGAAATGGGAGACCAAAAGGGGGTCTTAAGTGACAACTTTTCTCTAAAATCAATAAAATCTTATCTTGGATGAGAAATTAAATATAGTTACACTCAAAATTTAAAGATGTAATAAGAAAAGAGTCATAGTGAGCTCTAAATCTACTTTCTAAATAACTATTTTTTTTAAATGGTCGAAATTAAGGGGTTCAAATAGGAGGAGCATACAAAGTACTCATGTTTTTGTTAGAAATATATAACATAGTGTCTGGAATGCTCTCCCTAAAATGTTAACTTTTTATTATTATTTGAAAAATCATTTCGTTAAAAAATTAGAACATATGGTGTATGCCTAATTTTTTTTGCTAATTTTTTAATAAATATATGATTTTTACTTATTTTTGAAGTGGCCACATCTAGAAAAATGAAAAATTGAGCATGATCCCCCCTATTTTTTTGAAAACTAATCAAAAGTCATTTTTTTTGAATTTGGATAATATAGTCTAAAATGTAAAAATACAATTGGTTTCAAATTTGGATGAACAAATAGAAAATAAAACCAAAAACTATATATAGGTTTTTGGAAAAAGATAAAAAAACTAGCAAAAGAAATGAAAGATCAAAACCTTAACATATTCAAAATGAAGAAAACAATTACATAGTTAGAAATGTAAGAGAAAGTTTGACGTTATTGTGGTATTTTTAGCTCAACATTAAAAGATGTGCATAGATGGAGAGCATGCTCAAGATTTAGTCATTTTTTTATAATTAATAGAAAACGCACCTTTAGGAATTGACATGTAAGTCATACCTTTTGGGTACGATTCCAAAGGAAAATCCAATCCTAAGGGTTGGCAATACCCAAGGTAAGTACAAACATAAGAAAAATTTAACATGCTTGCATTATAATGCTAGCATGCTTGCATTTGTGGAGAAGAAAAAATAAGAGCAATAGGGAGGGATAGATACAAAGGAAGATTTAGAAAGGAAGAGAGATATAGAGATACAAATATTTGGAGAGAGGGAGAGATAGAGATAAAGGGATATATCTCTCATTCTATCTCTATCTCTCCCTATACCTCTCCCTCTCTTTATCTCCCCTTCTCTCTCTACCTTTCTATTTCTCTTTTCTTCTCTCTCTCTCTATATATATAAATATATGGGTAAAAGCAAGAAGTTGGATCCACGAAGAGGGGAAGTTTCGACAAAAAAAAACAATCGCAAAAAATGCGTATATGTTATTAAAAAAATGTGTATGTGTATATGTTATTAAAAAACACGTATGTACTAAAAAACACGTAAACGTTTTATAACACGTTCAAGTCATTTATTTAAAAAATTAAATACCTTTTAAAAAGTATTTAATTTTTTAAATAATCAAGCAAGTAAAGAACATGTATGTGTTTTGTAATGCGTACGCGTTTTTAAAAATGTGTACGCATTTTTAAAATTTTGAATCCCCAACCTACATGTTGCCTCGGTTTTAGGCTCGAGAAAGGCTTGGCAACCCAACCCTTAACCTTTGACCTGCAACTAAAAAACTAAGACAGGTTCAAGAGAAATGTCCAACTTTGGCAATATAGCTGATAGACTTTTTTTTTTAATTAATCTATGAAATTAAAACCCATTAGAGAACATGATGTCTAGTTTCTAAATATATAATTTTTTAAAGATTGAATTATATTGTTTATTTTTTAATTAGTTTCTAAGCAAATTAGTCCATAAACTTGAAATATTGGACTTTTTTTGTTTTTTAATAACTTTTTTTTGGTTAATTTTCTTGTAAAAAAAAGTATATGGCATCAATCTTTAGACAATTCTCTACACAATGAAAAAAAAAATTCAAAAAATGTTTAGTTTAGGTCCAATTATGCTATCCGTACACGTTGATTTTTAAAAACAACAATTAAGGCCAATAAAAATTCAATAAAAAAATTATTCAAAAAAAAATTACAAAAAAAATCTTCATGAATCTTCATGTTGTTAGCTATCTTTCCCCAAAAGGAATTAGCAAAATACTTTTATTTTGGTCAAAAAGTGGTGTTCGTACACGTGCATGGTATGGTAAAAAAAAAAGACTTTTAAAAAGTGGTTTTTATACATCCCTATCAAAATTCAATTTCTATCATCTGGGTATTGAATAAATTACATATTTGGAAACTAGATTCAAAATTCTAAATTTCATATTACTAATTTTTCTTAAGATTCATTGTGTAAGTGCCTCAAATTTTCAGTCTAAGAGTGAAAAATTCTGAAAAATAGCAAAAACACTTCCACTTTTTGAGTTTTTTGTGGACCCAACTTCTTGCATCAGCCCATATCACTTTATCTCACCCTCTCTCTATACATCTATCTATTTCTCTCCCTCTTTCTTTGTCCATTTTCTTCTCTCTATCTCTCTATCTATTTCTCTCCCTCTAGATCTTCCTCTCTACCTCTATATTTCTCTTCCTCTCTGTCTCTAGACATCTCTCCCTCTTTCTATCCATCCCTCTCTCTCCCTCTCCTTCCTAAAACTCTATATCTATATCTCTATTTTCATCTGTATCTCTCACCCCTGTCTCTATCTCTCCCTCTATTTATTTCTCTCCTTATCTCTCCCTCTCTACCAATCTCCATATATCACTTCCTATCTCTATATTTACTTTTCTATCTATCCATATCTCCCTCTTTCTATTTATCCCTCTACCTCTTTCTCCTTCCATATATTCTTCTCTCTATCCCTCTCTATATATTTATTTCTTTGTCTCTCTATCCCTCTCCCCCCCTCTATCTCTTTATCTCTCTCCCTCTCCATCTCCTTACCTCTCTCTATCTTTCTGACTATATCTATCTATCCATGTCTCCCTCTTTCTATCCCTATCTCTCCCTCTCTCCCTATCACTCCCTCTAAATCTCTCTACTTCTCCTCTCTCTCTCTCTCTTTATATATATCCCTCTTCATCTCTCTCTATATATCTCTCTCACACACACTCTTTGTTTCTCCTTCCCTCTCTATATCTCTCTATCTCCCCCTCTCTATATCTCTATATACCTCTATTAATTGTCTCTATCACCTCCTCTCTCTCTTACTCTTGCTCTCTCTATTTCTATCTTCTTATCTCTCCTTATTGCATGTGTTGTCATTGATGTCAACAAAGTTGTACTATGGATGGTTTCATGTGGTATAAAAAAAGTAGTGATCAAAAATGTCAAAAGAATAAGGGATCAGAGGAGCAAAGGAGTAATGTTCAGAAGAGTTGTGAGGGGAAGGACATGGTGATGAATGTCATGAGCATGTTGTACATAGTTATACCATATCTTATGTTCATGAATAAGTGAAAGTTGACAAGTTGAAGTGTATGCTAATATGAAGAAGTTGTGAAAAGAGTTGTAATTGTTGTCTATGGTATTGTGAATGTTGTATTCTTTGTCCCTTGATGTAAATAATTACATGATATATGATGAAAGGTTTTCAAGCAATTAAAGGCAAAGGAATTTGTACTGACGTAGCTCTAGAGAATGCTCTACATTCCTCCACATTTGAAGATATGGCCTTGTGGTTTGGAAGTTAGACAAAGACAAGTGCAAAGTATGTATGTTCTTGATTTTAGTGCATAAAGGTTACCGCAAAAGATTCCATAGCTAGAAGAGTGTAGACAGTAGTATTGTGGTGTTGCAGTCAAAAAGAGTTAGAGGAATGCTTTGCATTTTTCTGCATTTGAAGATGTGTTCTTCCAGTTTGAAGAATAAGTTCATATTATTTATATGCCTTCTCATTTCAAATTTTAGGTGCTGAGGAGTATCACAAGTCTAGTTTTCAATGTTCCTTTTCAAGAGTATGTTTTCAAGGTTTGCAAGTGATGTTGAGTTCAATATCTTTTCTTTTTCCCTAGCATGAAGTAGCATGAAGTTGTAAAAGGAGTGTATGAGAATTTTTTTCCAAGTCATATAATGTTTGTAAAGTTATCTGCATGATGTTATTTGGTCTCTCTGGTATTGCTTTAGGTCTGGAGCTAATGCATGGAAGGCTAAGTGTTTGCTAGGATGACCTTGTTTGTTAAGAGGATTGCACCAAGTGTTTGGAAGTGTGTGCCAGTGTGGAGATGTGCGCTAAGGTAAAATAGGTCCTTATTATCTCTTGGTTTGAACCACATTTATTTTCTCTTGTCACAAATGTCTAGTAGCCGACTTGTTGTGGTTGTTGTACGTTTCATATTACACGTTTCATCTTGGTCGATATAGGAGAATTTTTTTAAAGCTTGCAGAGAATATAAATGAAAGGTCAAGTTTGTTGCAAATGGGTGTGAGTGTATGTGAGTATGCAAAGAGGTATGTACAAGTATATGTGTGAAGAAGTGTGTTGAAGATAACATAGATTGTTGAGTAGAGGTGTTGAAGATAAATGTCAATGTGAAAAATGTTGTGGAGGTGATTGATCAAGAGATGTTGTTAAGTATGTTGCACTAAGGTTGTAGCCTCTCTCTGTAAGTTTTGTATTTTGTAGGGAGTTGTATCTTCCTTTGATTGAAGCCATAAAATTGTTTTAGGGAGTTGTAGCTTCCTTTGGGTTGCATCCCATAAAACTTATTGTAAATCTTGTTTTTTTTTGTGAGGATGGATTTGGATAGTAGTTCCAAGCATCTTTCTCATTGTGGTTTTTACCTTCTAGGGTTTTCCATGTAAATCTGGTGTTGTGGTTGTGTGTTGATGCTTTGAATCGTATAGTTTGATCTATCAAGGTAGTAGAAATATTTGGTTGATAAAGTTGAATTGAATTAATTTGTGGTATATATTGATTCACCCCCCTCTCAGTATATTAGTGTGTTCTAACAATTGGTATCAGAGTTGAGTTCCTTGGTGTAGACTAACAATTGAAGGTAGATCTTGGAACTTAAGACATGACTTAGAAAGAGTCTTCTTCTAAAGTACAAATATTTGATGAAAGCAATTATTCCTTAGAGTGTAAGGACAAAATCCTATCTCACCTTGCTAGAGTATGATGTTTGGAGAGCTAAAAAGGATGATTATACTGAACCTGCTCATCCTATTACAAATGCTAATGCGAAGAAGGCCCATGAAAACAATGCCAAAGAAAAGAGTGCTATGAAGAAATAACTGATTGAGTGGTTGTTAAAAAAGTTTTGAGAACTCTCCCTCACCGGTTTGATTCAAAAGTTTTTGCTATTGAAGAAGCCAAAGATCTGGCGAAACTTACCATGGAAGAGTTGTTTGGGTCTCTCACTGCCTATGAGATGACAAATGAATTCCAAGGTACACAAAAAGAGAAGTTTCTTCCAAAACTATGAAGAAAGAAGGAACATCTGGTTCACACAGTGAATTTGAGGAAGAAGAATCAAAATTTGTGCTCAAAAGTTGAAGGGGTCAGACAAGTATCAAGGAAAATTACCTTTCAAATGTTTTAAATGTGGAAGAATTGGTCATTATGCTTCTAAATATCTTTTTGGGGAAAATGAAAATAGCAGCAAGGGTTTCAAGAGGAACCTCTGTTCCAAAGAAAACTACAACTCATTAGAAGAAGTAGATCACTACTCATCAAATGATGAAGAGGAGAATCCCTATTCATGAACATGGTGATTTTTGATGGTTTATACAAGACCGTGGATGAAGAAGAAGGTGAAGTTTATTTTGAAGTTGAACTTATTTCTTCTCTTGAAGACTTGGAATGTGCAAGAAAAGAGACCAAAGAACAAAAATCCCTAATTGAAGCCAAGACAAATGAATACAAAAAAATTGAGAAAGAAATCCTTTCACTCAAAAAGGAATTGGAGAAAGAAAAGTTTGGAAATTCAAATAACCTTGAAGTAGTAGATCTCATTCCAATCAGGTCTCAAGGAAGACCTTTCCAAGCAAGAAAATTATTCAAAAATAGGTTCAATCATGCACTTTTTGGTTATTGTTTCATTTGCAATAAGTATGGTCAAATTTGAAATGAATAGAAGAAATTTTGTAAGTAGGAATTCTCTTTCTTCAGTAGTGGATGTCAATATGATATGTCAAATCTCAAACAATGTTGGACATATAGCAAGATATTATAGAAGTGGATTAGCAAAATCAGAAACTTAGATGGAAAATGTTATTGAATAAGTTGAGGAGAATGACACTTCCAAGAGAGAGGAAACAAACAATGAGGTTGAAAATTCAATGGTTGTCCAAACAACATTTCATGCTTAAGGGAAAAAAAATCTCTGGGTAATATACAATGATTATTCAAGCCACATGATAGATGACAAAAGAAAATTCATCAATCTTGTTAAATGGAATTGTGGATCAGTCAAGTTTGGAGACAAATAGGTGAAAACACGAAGTTGAGTCCACTTAAGGTGGAAGTTTCAGACTTAGAAAAAAACCCGAAATCAAGAAAAATGAAATGGGATCCCATTATTTAACAAATGGGATCTTGTTTCACTTCAGGGTCCCAAGCCAAAAACGAGATCTCGTTTTAAAACAAGTCGTTATAAAAAGGGTCGTTAAAAACAAGATCCCATTTTAAAACGGGTCGTTAAAAACAGGATCTCGTTTTTAACGACCCGTTTCTTATAATAATTATTTTTTTATGCTTTATGAAACGAGATCCCATTTTGAAAATGGGATCCCATTTCATAAAAGCATATATATATTTTTATGAAAGAAGATCATGTTTTAGAACGAGATCCCATTTTTTTTAAAAATGAATTTTTGGTCAGGTTTTTGTCTTTGTTTTTTGGTTCGAGAAAAGGCTTGGGGACCCAAACCTAAGCTTTGGACCTAGTTTGACCTGCAACTTGAAGGTCATACCAATGTCACAAGAAAATAGTGACTTTGAACATATGTCTGAAGACCTTTTTGCAAAAAATTTTGACGAAATTAAAACCCATTATAGATGAGACAATGTAAATTCCAAATATGTAATTTAAAAAAAAAATGGATTATGTTTTCTATTTTTCAATCAATTTTTGATTAAACTAGGTCATAAACTTGAAATATCAAGGTTTTTTAGCATTTTAATAACTTTTTATTAAAATAATTTTTTGAAAAATGAATTGTACAAAAGCGTACTTCAAACAATTCTTTTCAATTTGAAAAAAAAAAGATTCAAAAAATGATAAGTTTAGGTCATCTTATGTGTGATGTACACGACGATTTTTCAAAACAACAAATATGGCCATAAAAAATTAACAAAAAAATATTCAATAAAAAATTACAAAAAAATATCGAAAGCGTGCTTCAGTGAGTTACAAATCTTTTCCCAAAAGGATTTAGAAAAATATGATAATTTAGGTCAAAATATGGATGACGTACACGTGCATGGTATGGCAAAAAAAAGTGACTTTTAAATAGTGGTTTTTAGAAACACCTATTGAAAATCAATTTGAATCATCTAGGTATTAAAATAAATTACATATTTGGAAACTAGACTCCGAGTACTAAATTTTATTATTAGTGACTTTTTTTAAGATTCCATCTCTAAGCGCTTCAAATTTTAAGGTCAAATGTGATAAATTCTAAAAATTAGGGAAAACACTTCCACTTTTTGGCCAAAAAGTGGACTCAACTTCTTGCACACACCCAAGTCATCTACAAAGATTTATGGAAAGGGCACCATAAGTATTGATGGAAAATCTAGAACAAAAGATGTTCTCTATGTAGAAGGTCTCAAGCACAAACTTCTCAGTGTAAGTCAAATGTGCAACCAAGGATGCAATCTCATATTTCATGATCAAGGGTGTGAAATCAGAAGAACAAACTTTGGTAGATTGGTGGCAAAAGGATCTAGGACAAAAAACAACTTATACAACCTAAAGGGCGTTAATGTAAGAAGTTGTCTTTTAGGACAAACCAGTGAATGTTGGCTATGACACAAGAGGATGGGACACATCAACTTTGATAATCTTGTGAAGATCAACTCCATTCAAGAAGTAAGAGATATGCCAAAGATTATCAAGCCTACAAGCACCTTGTGTAAAGAATGTCAAGTTAGGATGTAGAAAAGGATAAAATTCAAGACCAAGGAGTATTCTTTTACAAGGCTATTGGAACTAATTCATACTAATTTGTGCAGACCTACCAGAACAAAGAGTCTCCAAGGTGAAATGTATTTTATGTTGCTCATTGATAATTTTTGTAATAACCCATTCCTAAATTATTACTTAAATAATATTATTGTAAATGATACATGAATATACTCATAATTAAAAAGACATAAATAGTGGCTAAAGTCAATCATAGCTACACATGTCCATTTAAATGAGTCAAAGATTCTTATATTCACAAGTTCAAAAGTCAAATTACAATATCAAGTTTTACTTGGCACCTAAGGCCACAATGTCATTACATAGTACATTTCTCATCAAGTGCATGAATGAATTACATCAAGTTACATTATAGACTTTAATAGTCTGGGAACAACTAAGGTTCTCTTCATCGCTCATCTCCATTGGTGGATGAGAACATGGTTGAAGCGCTTTACCGCCCAACCACAAAGTTTACGCTTCCCCAATATTCTTTCGACTTGGAGAATGTTCGACCTTGCACAAAAAGTTTAGCAAGAGAACAACTTCCAAGGTGGAATCTGGTGCATGCCCATACATCAACATTCAATTTCTATCTACAATTAGAAAAGAAATTGCAAGATCTATGCTAGAAATGGTAGAGAGTGAAATCACAAGGTTCATTCATACATACATAATGAACCATATTGCTTGGCCAAGCATAATAAGTGTGTTACAACAACAACAAACAATAGGTTTTGGTAAAGCAACAAGTTTTCAAAAGAAGGAACAAAATACAAATATATACTCTAAACAAAATTCAGATTCTATGTTTCACAAAGTATTTCAATGATCAATCATATCATTCTTATGACCTTTTTCTACTTAACATCTTAAGAATTTTCCTTTTTAAAATGTACTAAAAACAAAAGAAGGTATGTCACAAGTATGTGTATGTATATAGACGAAGTCTATGTGCATACACATATATGTGCCTACTAATGTTAAATTTTGTGCATACATTATGAAATAATCATTATTCATATTGCAATCTTCAAATAGTATTCTAATTGACATTTCATAGTTAAAATAAATATTCCAAGCAAGTCCAAGATAACAGTTTCTCACTTATTGTTAAATTCCAACATTGTTATTTCCATACGAACATTCATTGCTTTAACAAAACAAGTAATGTTTCCTACTAAACAGTCATAAAGTAAGTTGTTTATATACTAAATAGTCATTAAACAAGCTATTTACATATGAACATTCATTGTTTTAACAAAACAAGTACTATTTCCTACTAAACAATCCTAAAGTAAGTTGTTTACTTACTAAACAATCATTAAACAAGTTGTTTACATATGAACATTCATTGTTTTAAAAAAACAAGTATTATTTCCTACTAAATAGTCATAAAGTAAGTTGTTTACATACTAAACAATCATTAAACAGATTATTTACTTATGAACATTCATTATTTTAACAAGTACTATTTCCTACTAAACATTCATAAAGTAAGTTGTTTACATATGAACATTCATTGTTTTAACAAAATAAGTATTGTTTCCTACTAAACAACCATAAAGTAAGTTGTTTACATACTAAACAATCATTAAACAAGCTATTTAGTTATGAACTTCCATTGTTTTAACAAGTATTGTTTCCTACTAAACAGTCATAAAGTAAGTTATTTACATATGAACATTCATTGTGCAAGATAACTTTTGACAAAATAGAGTCTTTTATAAGTATATCCACCGTTTACATCGACATATTTCCATTTCGAACTAAAAAGTTACATTTAAGGGTAAAATAATGTCATTTACCCTATTTGTTCTGAAAATAAACAATCAAATAGCCCTGATTCACACATAAGGAAAAAATGTCTTTTATTCAAATGCTAAACACTTTCCTCTCTAAAAATTTCAAAGGAATTATAATAGTATAAAGAAATCTATGATCAACATACTTGTCGATGTTATACTTGAGAAACTACTTCAATCAAGAAGGCTTACAAACTCAATTTTCAACCATAATCATGCCTTTTCAGGCTGCAAATAAATAGACTATGATGGCTTTGGATTTGACCTATTTTAGGGGTCAGGTGGTTCCTTCATAGATTCAAAGCCACAAATGAAATTTCCCTTATGGGCATCCTAGCTAATCCCATAACACATGCAGTAAAATATATATATCATGCAGAATCAAATCTATATGTTATTCAAGTAAAAATACTCTTATCGATCATTAGGATTGATTCCTTTATAAGGATACAAAGAGTCAAACTTATACTTTACATCAATTCATATGGACGAGGGAAATTCTCTTCATGCAAACATGGTTCCACACTCTCAGTATTGAAGGATTTTCTCCTTTCCATTATCAACCTAGCTGATGATGGAAAGGAATACATTGAAAGATAAAACACAATCAAACAAATGAAGAAATACATAGGTTTAAATCTTCTGATAGGTTAGATATGTGAACCTCTACAATATTCTTGCACCAAAGGATACACATTCAATCAAAATACATTATTCTGATAGCCATGATGTGGCTTCATTGGCATGCGAGCTATCACTCAGTCACTTCTAAAAGGGGTTTGATGCCTCGGCCTAGCACAGAGGGCTAGCCGTTTAGGCTCCATTAAAATGCTCAAACAAGCAGGCCGTAGCCTTGTGATCCCCTGAGGGTGCTCACTACACTACACCGTCCGCTTTAACTAAGATGCGCACACAAAGACAACAATATACAAGATGTTGTGCTATCAATTTCAACATATGTAGTGATAATCACTGAATTAGCATGAAATAAACATAGAGAATTTGATATTGATTTCAAGAAAGCCAAGTTACCTCTTAGGCCAAGCTTTTTAATGAGGCTTTCCTCAAATTTTTTCCACCTGCACGTACTCTTCTCTTCTTTTTCCTCTACTTGTCGATTTCTTCCCAAATCGATTCCCCTACTTTTTCCACCACTCTACATAAAAAAAAGTAACCACACTTTTGCATGCGGTTGGTTGCTATCATTAAGGATTTTCTGCCATAGCCATCACCACCCTCTAATTTTTAACATTGTCTTAAAGATTTTGCAGGCCACAACCATCATGGGTTTGCTTGAATTATTCATTTATTTCCACTATGTGATTCATTACATATCGGTTATCAACTTAATTTCAAATTTAAATTCAATTATGAATACATATGTATATGTATGTGTATATATATATATAAGTATTATGTATATATATACTTATAGATTTGTATCTCTGTGCATTTAAATGATTTCATTCACATCTTTTTATACATTCAAATAATGTATATATATGTATATATAGGTGTTTGATTTTCACACACACACACACACACATATATATGTATGTATATATGTATATATATGTATATGTATGTATTTTCAATCAAAAATATTCATATACAAGTTTTTTGTTTGGAGTGGCTCAAAAGTTCCATACAATATCATTTTAAGTAAGAAACTTGAATTTCCATTTCGAGCATCTTTACATATATACATAATTTTCTACAAATAATTTTCTCTAAAATGCTCGTTTTAGTTCCTTCAAAACACAAGGCTTAAATAGACAATTAAATCTACTAACCATTCATTTGTAAACACTGAAACAATTCATATCAAAAAAAAAATTGCTTTCTTATATATGCAAATTAATCAAATGCAAGTCATCATGCCATTTGTGGTGTGTGCACCCAGATTCCAACTAGCTAACCGTTCGATTTGACTAAACAATCCTACTTCAACCGTGCTCTCGTCCTTCAACCTGTCACCTTGAAACTGCACACACTTACACTTGTAAATTGATCAGTAATGTTCAAATCTTGATGACATATAAAAATAGTTTTCAGAATTTCACAAAGTCAACATTAGTCAACTCCTCATATTCAACATTCGAATATTCCAGAATCTCCATTTAATATTTAATTGAATTTCATCAATAATCGAATTATTCATATTTAAATAAATATGCAGCATAATTGGTTATGACAATTTCTCTAGGATGACATGGGTTACATTCTTAAAATAAAATTCAAAAGCAGTAGGTTTAATATTTTCAAGTCAATGGTTGAAAATGAAATGAATGCTAGAATCAAGTGTTTAAGGTCTGATAGAGGTGGCGAGTTCACATCAAATGAATTTGAGGAATTTTGTGAAGAACATGGAATAAAGAGGCATCTATCTGCTTCTAAAACTCCTCAGCAAAATGGAGTAGTGGAAATGAAGAATAGAATTGTTCAGGAGATGGCAAGAACAATGTTGAGTGAAGCCAACTTGCCTGATGTATATTGGAAAGAAGCAGTCCATACTGCTATCTATATTCTTAACAAAGGTCAATTGAGAGTGAACAACACTAAGACTCCTTGTGAGCTATGGTATGGAAGACCAACAACTATCAAGTACTTAAAAAAAATTGGAAGCAAAAAGTTACATCAGAAGAGATGAAGGTTAGGAAAATTTGACTCAAGATCCCATGAAGGAATCTTTCTTGGTTACTCAACTAGGAGAAAAGATTACAAGTGTTATAATAATTGATTGAGGAAGATAGTTGAAA
>VDFB02262254.1:0-12065 GCA_007258455.2 Sequoia sempervirens | reverse complement strand
ATTTCTTTCTCATTTGGATAATGGTCCAAAAAACCTTATTAACCAAATCTATTGAAATAAGAGAGGGGGAGGGGAAATCTTCCTTGAGTCTCCAACTACGGGTAACACGTGAGTAGAGGAGCACTTGGCCAAGGATGTTGAACAACGAGTGGAAGTCGCAACTAAAATTGAAGGAGGCACATTGACATCACCCACTAGAACATGGAAAGAAGTTGTGATAAGAGCAACCAAAAACATGGATGGAGAAGGAACTACCACCCTATCAAGAGCCAAAGGCACATAAGCCTTCAAAGAAGAATTATCCTTAAACACATCTATAGTAAGGTGTTCATGAAAAGCATTCTTTGACCATGAGCAAGATCTCAAGTCCTTAAGGCGTAGGCAATATGACACCAAATGACCTATGGTAAAGCACCACTACGATGGAAGGTGATTATCGAGAGCCAAAGGCACATAAGCCTTCAAAGAAGAATTATCCTTAAACACATCTATAGTAAGGTCTTCATGAAAAGCATTCTTTGACCATGAGCAAGATCTCAAGTCCTTAAGGCGTAGGCAATATGACACCAAATGACCTATGGTAAAGCACCACTACGATGGAAGGTGATGCCTTTATAATCTAACTTAGTCTAACTTCAAGAGTGATCCACCACTTACAAAACAACCTCCATTAGGAGGGGCTTAGACAAATATAATTCCACAAGTATATTCAAGCTGCGCCATAGATGGTGTGATGGAAAACAATAATTACTTGATTTTTTTCGATAAAATAAACTACATAGTTTCCAATATCTTTGTGGTAAGAGTCAAAATACAAGTGAAGAGTTGCATCAAGGAAGTAAATCCAAATTCAAATTATTAAAGGATTCAATGAGAATATTAAAGGAGGAATCCCATGGCTTCAACAAGGTGTGTTGGCCCTAAGACAATGAACAACCATCTACAACTACATTTTAATTTGAAATTGAATCAAAACCAACTACAAACAATCCTGGGCACAAGGGTAAAATTTGATTTTTCCCTCCATAATAGGTTGGCACTACTAATAAATCCAAATATTTAAATTACAAAGCCTAGGCCATAATCAATCAAATCTATAGATCAATGCATTTTGAGAGAAATGCTCCTTATTTTTAAAAACATATTCCCCCAAAACCACTATAGGAGGAGATAGGGTGGATGGTAGCATAGATATTCTAGACTTTTAGAGAGAAAAAGAAACACTAGCATGAAAATCATGCAGGGGAAAATAAGTGATACACCTCTGAGGTGAGGATCCATCATTATGAATAATTGTGTATGAGCCTTTGATTGATTCAACAAGGGAAGTGACATCATAAGCCTCAAAAATTATAACAAACTTTGAAGGCTTGCCACCAACAATGATGGTAGTGTGTAGGAAACGAGATGCCTTCTACCTATGGCCAAGAGAACCTAAACAAAAGGTATTTTATGAGAACCCAAGTACCCATGCTACTAACTTAACAAAGAAATTAAATAGTTGAATTTCCCAGTACCCATTTAAAAGAGTTTTTGGGTGTGTGCAAGAAGTTGAGTCCACTTTTTGGCCAAAAAGTGGAAGTGTTTTCCCTGATTTTCAGTATTTGACACATTTGACCTTAAAATTTGAAGCACTTAGAGATGAAATCTTTAAAAAAGTCATTAATCATAAAATGTAGTGCTCGGAGTCTAGTTTCCAAATATGTAATTTATCGTCACTCCAGATTGTACAAATTGAGTTTCAATAGGCATTTCAAAACCACCTGCTAAAAAGCCTTTTTTTGTACCATACCATGCACGCAGCACGACATCCATATTTTGACTTAAATTATCGTATTTTTCTAAATCCTTTTGGGAAAAGTTTTATGACTCACTAAACCTTGCTCTTGATATTTTTTTGTAATTTTTTATTGAATATTTTTTTTTTTGTTAATTTTTTATTAGGAAGATTTGTTGTTTTGAAAAATCGTCATGTACGACATGCATAAGATGACCTAAACTTATCATTTTTTTTTATTTTTTTTTTCAAATTGAAAAGAATTGTCTGAAGTTTGCTCTCGTGCAATCCGTTTGTCAAAATGTTATGTTGATCAAAAGTTATTCAAATAGTAAAAAACTCTAATATTTAAAGTTTATGGACCAATTTTATTAGAAATTAATTGAAAAATGCAAAAAATAATTCAATTGCAAAACAAATTATATATTTAGAATCTGCATTGTTTGATCTAAAATGGGTTTTCATTTTGTCAGAAAATTTTCAAAAAAAGGTCGTCAGCCATATGTCCAAAGTCGATATTTTGCTTTGACATTGTTAGGGCTTTCAATTTGCAGGTCAAACCAGGTTGAAGGCTTAGGTTCGGACTTCCAAAGCTATTCCCAAACCAAAAACCTTGGCAAAAACCCGCCCATGATGCAAAACCAAATTCAAATTTCAAAAAATGGGATCCCGATTATAACACGGGATCCCGTTTAGTAATAAACGGGATCCCGTGTTATAATCGGGATCCCGTTTTGTTTTCGACCGTTGAAAAAGTAACGGGATCCCGTTTATAACACGGGATCCCGTTACCTTCACAACGGCTCGCGGAGTGAATTTTAATAAACGGGATCCCGATTATGGAGCGGGATCTCGTTTATTAGTAAACGGGATCCCGTTTGGTAATCGGGATCCCGTTTTGTTATAAACGGGATCGCGTTTTATAGACGGGATCCCGTTTTATATTATTTAAAAACACTGTTGACAATTACTGTCAACTCTGCAACTTTGCAACTTGACATGTACGGCCGAGAGCACTGAAAATCAATTATTTTTCATATGTTATTGTATTTACAGGTGGTCAATTTGATTTTTTGTTGATTTTATCAAAGGGAGCATTGTCTACACCATTTTTGAAGTGAAATTTGCAATATGGATTGAATTTTTCAAAGGAAGCATAAAGAGAACAATTTTTAAAGTGGAATTGTGGTAGTTTTCTATTTGTTTTGAGGAACACAAGAAGAAGAATTTTGGTGTAATAGGTATTCAACTTCCAATTTGGATTCAATATTTTGAAGTATTTCACTATTAACATTCATCTGTGCTTGAGAATTTTATAATTATGGGAGATAAATTTCGTAATAAGAGAAGAAAGACATTTGACTCCTCAAGAAGTTGAAGCAAATAAAGAAAAAGAAGAGACAAAGACAAAGAGAAAGAAGAATGAGAATAAAATCAATGAACGATGGTGGAGCAACCAATTCAACAACTATTGAAGATGAAAACATTGAAGATACCATAGTTGTACATGAAGCTAATTTGCAAGGAGTCAATTTGGAGAAGAATATGGTTATACAAACAAGTCCTACTATGTCTTCAAATCCCTCTTTGAGTGCTATGGAGAATGTTTCAATATACACAAATCCAGGTACGTCTTCAAATCCACATGTTAGTGACATGGTAAATTTGTTTGTAGAAGATTTACAAGAAGCTGGATATAATGATGTTGACATTGACTATATTCAAATAAATGAAACTTTTATAGAATTTGTTGAAAAAACAAAAAGAAAAAATCTTTTTGTTGCAAATTTGAAAGACCAAATGATCATTTTCTGAAATGAAAAACAAAACCTAATATTTTGATGAAATGAAAAATGAAAAATGAAAAACCGCTTTTGCCGGGATGAAAATGAAAATGAGAACCGCTTTGTTAATGAAAAATGAAGATGAAAAATGAAGATGAACCGCTTTGTTGATGAAAAATGAAATGAAAAATGAAAAACTATTTTGTTGGATGAAATGAAGATGAAAATTTAGAATGTGATGTTGAATTTAATGAAAATACTTTTTTTTAAATTGGAAGTGGTGTTTAGATAATCTTCCTGATCAAATTTCTTGGAGGCAAATAAGAACACATGTGAATAGAATATACACCTAATTCTTTTATCATAGAAATATTGCATTTCAATGTCAACTAATGATGCAATTGATGAGAATGCAAAAAATGAGGAAAGTAATGAAAATGTTAGGCTTTTATGTTAAACCAAAAAGAAAAGATCAATCATTAAAACATGCTATGTCTACTGTTGCTAGTGCCATTCAATCTATTGGAAAAATATCGCATCTAAAGATAAAAACGAAAAGCATTTTCATAACTATCGCTATAGTCAATAAACAACTTTTGAATAAAAGAATGGTAAAGCAATATTAGTGAAGTTTTAAAAAATGCATCCTAAAACATTACTATGAGCAGCAAAAAGAAGAAAGTATAGAAAATGATCCTATCAATCAATGTTGAGTTTCAAAGGGATCTAATTACCAAGGTCCGACATAAAATTGAGTGTTGGAAATTAAATCTTTGATTGAAAAATTTTGGCATGATAATACTAGGGTTTCATCTAATGCTAGAGATGTTTTAAAATTAAGGGTGGGGTCCAAAGTCCCATGATCCTCACCCAAAACACCTATTAGATACAACACAAACTGAATTTTATAGAAAATTTTGTAGCAATTTAGTGTTACCTGGTAATATTAAAATAAGTCAAAGGTCTTTTGAAAAATGTAAACCCTGGTATGTAAAAATTAATAAGCAACAAATATCTTCTTGTTGTAAAATACACGTTCAATTTTGTTATTTTTATGATGTTTTTTGATATATACGTTGTACCTTGCATACTAACATGATTATACGTGAATGTGGTATTGATATGCCAATTCGAATCAATAAGAGAGTTTATTTCAAGTTTGTTTCGCAAATCTAATGATAGATTATTTTATTTAAGTTCTTTGTATTTCTCGACAATGCATTAACCGCTGAAATATTTCATTTTAAGAAATTGTTTGCATGAAAGTGTTGATCATGATTTTGGACAACAATTAGTAGGATGTCAAAAGATTTAGGAATGTTCAAGATTTTAAAAGATGGAAAATAGGAAAGCTGCTAGATTTAGTTACAAGTAAAGTTAGTGCATGCATTTATGAGTGAATTTAATAATAAAATGTACCAAAATATGTTATGCACTACGAACATGCTCGATGGCTTGATGCACAATTCCTCACATGAAACACATTTCCAATTGCGCTATACTCGGTTGATTTTATGAGAGAATTATACTCGCCCGCTAAAGAGTGAAATTCAATCTCAATATTATAATTCGCGCAGCTTAATAGTTTAGAGCAATGACTTTATTTGTCAATTTAGTTAAGGAAAAATTAAAGAATAAAATAACAAAGAATGGTGATATCCATGATATTCACAAGGTATAGGAATTCCAAGTGCACCAACAATGAGGTAAAATTCAATTTATAGAACAAAATAAGTAGGTAAATCCACATAAATTTTCTCTCATAAAATTAAAATTAATACATTAGAAGGAAAATATCTTCTTGTTCATTGAAAAGAAGATTAAACCTAAAATTATTCTACAATTATGAAGTCTTCAGTAAATTTCACATTAATGTCCTATATTAATGTCTTCATTATGAACATAAAATGCATAAATGTACATGCGTAAATTAAAATTTCAAACAACAATAAAGTCCATAATTTATGTAACATATTAAGTGTATGAAACCAATATATTAAGCACACATGAAATAAAGTCCAACAGAGTACATGATAAGTTACAAGAAATATAAAACACATAAAATCACATGTTTGTAGGTCATGTACTGTCTCTATAATCAAGAGACCTCTTCACAGCATGCGGACTATGTGGATGACCTGAAACACTCTGTACATAAGAGAAAGATGAAATTAGATGGAAGACAATAAAAAATTAATTTTAATGACACTTTATTTATAATCTATCATAAAATTAAATTACCAACATATCTCTAAATCGATGCTCGTGACCAAGAACCTTCTAAATTTCTAAATCAATCTACATAAACAAGACAAAGAAATTTGAAATTAGATGTACAACTCTACAATTATTATTTTTTTATTCAATTCTAATTCTAATTTATTATATTTTAATTACATACCGTATTCTCGAGGTTGTGCACTAGGCTCTTTCTCTCCAGACCTGCCTCACATGCTCAACTACAGATGTGTCTCTATGCTAATAAAAGAAAAAAAGAATATGTGAAATATCATATTAATATGTATATATTCAATTTAAAATTTATAATTCACTTTAAATATAATAAAAATAAAATTACTATTTCATCTCGGTACCGCCTACATGTCCTCCCGGTGGTGTGTAACTATGTCCGGTTAGG
The DNA here is from genome assembly GCA_007258455.2 of Sequoia sempervirens. NCBI lineage: Eukaryota > Viridiplantae > Streptophyta > Pinopsida > Cupressales > Cupressaceae > Sequoia > Sequoia sempervirens. The sequence continues at coordinate 5,866 of VDFB02262254.1, read as the reverse complement.
GCCTCAAAAGCTGCACCAACAAAGTCCTACAAGATCAAAATTAAAGCATGTACAATTCAATTAGGTTAATATTTACACATATATTCAAGTTTGCACATTTCTTTTGAAAGTTTTGTAAACAACCCTCGAAATCAAGGCCCACGAAAATCGCAACATCAAATGTTTTCCCAATGCCCATTCTTATTGTGGTATCAACCCAGACATACATGTACATAGACATTTAACGCTTATAATATTTACAAGTGTGCATGCATGCGTTTCATATATCTAGTGAATTCAAAACTCATAAAATTGTAACTATACTAATGTAAACTTTAAACAAATTTACAATATGAATGTACCTGCCCATGATCTATGTCACTCGATAGTGGAGGAGTGCTTGACAATCCCTCAGGAGGAATCGACATGGATGCCGACGACTCACCTAAAACCAACATGAATATTTGAAACATATATGTGGATCCAATTATAAATTTAAAACTCAAGTTAAATAATTTATGATTTCATATATAATTTTAAAATGAAATCAAAATACCCCATAAGGGCTGCTTTTCGATATGACCGAAGTCGAGAGTATATACTGGTGGTACGCATGACAAGTTCTTGCATCGAAGTGCCATCTCGTGACACCAAAAATTGATTGTTAAAATGTATTGCAAACTTTTCTTTGATATATACAACCATAAAAAATATTATAAAATGAGTTCACAGACATCTAGATGCATATTTATTCATGGTCGAGTGTCCTCGGTGATGTTCTCGCTACGAGGAACTCTAAATGAACTGATGCACTGTGATGAACCACCGTATCTCCGGCCCACCAACTAGGTGTAGCCCGATCAGGTCCATAACATTAACTTGATGACAACTAGTACATATATGGGGACTCGTCTCGACACCTCGAGCAGTACTCGACCAGCTCCATAAAACTCCTCCATCATCATCATCATCGCCTCTATGCTCCCCCACTTCGCTATCGCAGGTTGCCGATCAAGGTCTCCTCGCGAAAGGTACTAAGGAACCCAATGTTGATACCAGAGCTTCGATGATGTACAGGTGCGGTGGAATGGAGTGATCTCGTGATAAACAACAAGGGTTGTGCATAACGGCATCTGGGGATCAACCCTTGCTCCCTAATCTCAAGTAGGCATTACGCCGCCACCAACACCGAATGATCTAAAATCAAAATAATTCGCTTTTGCCCCGAAACAAACTCTCTACATATGTTTTCTCAAAAAATACAATGGCACTCCCAATTAGCATGTGGGGGACTATCAAAACCATATACCATCGATCCCAAAAATGTGCAATCATCTGTGGATGTACGCACCACCTCATGGATATTCTAGATTTGTTGGGTGGAATGGGTTGTCGAGTAACGGGGTCAAGAAAGTAGGGGGCTAGATGGGCTTTCGTTATTTTAAGGTCTAATATTTGTTTGTAAGAGAGACCATCAGAATAAAATTGTCTCATTTGTTCTCTCTCTCCGATGCCTATCAAGGATCAGATCATCCTAATGGAATCAACAATGTTTTGCATTACAGATGCAAAACGTCTCACATGTGGTGCAATCAATGCTTGACTCTGCATAGCATTGATTTGTGTCTGTAAGGATGCAACTTGATCATTTATACGTGCTCTCAAGCGAGCCTCATCAGATGCCATAGGTGCTGGAGGTGGCATATAAGGTGGAGGTGGAGGTGGAGGTGGAGGTGGAGGTGGGGAGGGAGGTCGAGGGGGGGAGGGAGGCGGATCTGGCTGTGGCTCAGGTGGTGGATTGATGATATCATCAATGTTAAAATCATCCATGATATATGCTTGATATAATGTGCACCTGCATTTAAAATCATACAAAATAGGACCCATGCGCATACAAAAATTAAGATCATATATAAATAATTGAAATAGGATGAGCAACATATATATTAAGCTCATATATTTAATTGAAATGCACATATATATACATTGATTGTTCAACTCAAGAGCATGTCCATACAAAATTAAAAATTAAATGTATGTACATGTACATTTAAAATAAAAAATATGATACATAATTTGCATGCGTACAAATCATTAAACTAAACTATACATACATACATATACAAATTTCAAAATTTAAGAACTATTATGCAAATTTTTAATACATGCACATACATACTAAACAATAAACTTGAAACATTCACAAAATCTCATTTTATGTCTTTAACACACACACAATTTTTCAGCAGGAGAAATCATGATCTAATAGATAGTCATTAAATATATACTATTATATACTATTCATTATAAGTTCATAAATTCCACCAACTTCACAAATCCATGTCACTAAAAATATCCATATACAACCAAAATCATAAATTCATGTCACTAAAAATATCCATTTGGAACCAAATTTATAAATTCATCACACAAAATATCCATCGTTCACCAAATATTTATATGTCTAAGGCACATGTTATTTGAATGAAAATACAATTAACTAAATTGATATTGTATAATCTTGCAGGATCTTATTATTGTTAAATTTGGTTGGGCCTTGGGCAACTTTGATCACCAAATTTTAAGAACTTCTTTAATCCCCTTAAGAAATGTCATATTGTCAACCCCTTAAGAAAATTGAATTACGATTTAGGGTGACAGGATGGCTTAAGGGGATTTACGTCTAGTGAGGTCCTAGGAGAAAATGGCATGGCTCAAATGAATAAAATTTGGTGAAGTTGCCGAAGGCAACCAAATTTCATTAAGAGCCTTTAAAGAAAAAATGATGGCTTTAGGGTTTAGGGTTTAGACTTTAGAGTTTAGGGTTTAAGGTAATAGGATAACTTAAGGGGATCTACATGCTGCAAGATCCTAGGAAAAAATTGCATGGCATAAGGTAATGAAATTTGGGGGAGTTGCTTAAGACAGCCAAATTTCATTAAGAGCCTAAGAAAAAATGATGGCTTTAGGGTTTACGGTTTAGACTTTAGAGTTTATTATTTAATTAGCTAAAATCCCCAAATCCTAACTTTTAATCAACCATTAAGGGGATAATCATGTCACATCCATAGCTTAAAATTAAAATAATTCCAAATCACCAATCCAAACTCAAACTAATGTAACTTACTTCCACTTCATCAAATCTAAAATGAAATTAATAATCTATCCTAGCCATCAAATCAATTAGACTAATCATAGCCATTCATTTCCAACTTAGACCTTCAATCCAAATTCAAATTAGCATTCAATTATTCCCATCTACCTAATCAAGTCAACACAAGCCCTCCATCAACCCAACCACCTACATTTAATTCTCTCTTCCCTCTCAAATTCAAATTCAAAAATTCTCTCATGAAATTCTAGTCCTCGATTCCAAAAAAACCTAGTCCTCCATTCCTTTCCCCTCAACTCTATAAAATAATGACATCCCCAAATGTTTCCATATGATAAAATTTGTATGTATATGTTATCACATTAGAGAACCAAAGAGAAACTTCAACACATACATTTAGAGCCATAAAAGAATGTTATGGAACATATTATGCTTCTCTAATCTTTCATTATTTTATTTACCTTTCATTAGAAGTAGAGTATTGAGTTTGCACTTGCATTCTTGGTCTAGAATTTCTCTTCTACACTAAGTACAAAAATATAATATTGGATAGCTTAGTATATCTTTCTCTTCTAATATATATTCCCTAGTTCTCCTTATCCATATTTGAGTATCTTAGCATATGTGTAACACGACATGTTAATAATATATCTCATATAAATGTAGGGATGTGTCGCTAATGTCATCTTCAAACATATATAACCAATAGGAGATACTATAAGGTATCCAATATAACTATACAACCTATATAGGTATGACATATGGTGACCTTTGGCTTTTTTTGATATGTCAAGGGTAGTTTTGCAAATATTAGTTTCTAGTGCTTTTGTGAGTTTTCACCACTTGTAAGTTTATTAAGCTACACTTTTGGGTTTTCAACCTAATAGGGATAAACCTAGTAGATTTTTTAGCTTTCCAGCCTAATGGAGATAAATCAAACCACATTTTTTGGTTTTTAGTTGCACCTATCAAGTTATTTGTTAGCTATTAAATTTACAAACATTCTAGGATTATAAGTCTACTATAAAATTTGATGTAAAATAGATTACACATTGAGCCCTATAATTTAATTACAACAATGAATAAATATAGCAACATTTAGTAGACATAATGAAAATCAAGCCATGATAGTAATATAGAGATAATATACAATGTTTAATATAGATAAGTTAAAGAATCATTTTAAAAATATATATCTATATATTCACATCATTTTTGTTTTTTCTTTAGATTTCAAATATATCCACCAATCCTCCTTATCTTACATTAACATAAACTCAAAAAATATAGTGGACATGTACACACATATAAAACTACATTAAAATAGTGTTAGATCTTACAATTTTTCAAGGCTTAAATTTCATCCTCTTAGACAATCACTCTTACTAAATCATTGGCATAAATTAGATGCACACAATGGCACATTAAAGGTTTATTCCTCATGTTGGATTCCCTATTTTATATAACTATATCTTTATTATCTAATTTAAATATATCTAAGCACAAATTTCTTTTATGTAACACATTGATAATTTCAACTCATTATAAAAACCAAATACAAATTTAAAGGGGGTACACTATATTTATAAATAAGAATTTAAATACCATCCCTATCTCCATGGTGTGTCACTTGTTCACTAAAAAGCCCTTACATAAATCATCTACTTAGGTCAATCTTATCTAGATTTTTCTTAAATATTAATATTCATAAAATATGGCACAAAGCATATTGATGATGCATTTCTATCCTTCCACATAAATCTATATAGTATCAAAATATAGGTAATTTTATGGTTAAATTGAATCTCTCTTAATTGTCAAATAATCCATTATGATTGAAGATGGGTGGATCATTATCTAGGATATATATGTATCTGGAAGTGTTTCCAATTGGAATTGCTATAATTATACTTTTATGGCATTCTAGATATTCAAAATAGTTTTCATAAATCTACCAAATAGACCCATTCTTGATATTGAACCTACATAATTTTAGGTATGTCCAATGAAAGATTAGGGTCTAGGGTTCATAAATTTCAAATGCTTTAGTATTATGGGTTTAGATTTTACAGTTTAGGGTCTACGGTTTAGCAAACTTAGGGTTTTAACAAATTTTTTTTGTTCCAATTCAATTTAGGGTTTCAGTTTTAAACAATTAGGGTTTTTAATGAATTTTTTTCGTTTCAATTCGAACTAGGGTTTTCAAATTCAATTTTTTTCGTTTGATTTGAATTTATGGTTTCAAAAAGTTCGATTTGGATTTGTAAATGCGATGTTTTATATCATTTCGATCTCTAGGGTTTTGAAATGCGAATTTTTTTGTTTTGTTTGAATTAGGGTTTTTAAAATCAAATTTTTTTGGGTTTAATCGATCAATTTAAGATTTAAAAGTTAAAATTTGTTTCTAACACACAATTCAATGTTTTTTTTCTCAATTTTATTAAAAAATGTTTAAATTTCATTGCAAGTTTTCATCTAATTTGCAACTATTGAATTCTAATATAACAATTAAAAAAAGCATTAAAACATGACATAAATTGAAAAAAAAACATGTAAATTAACGTATTTCTTTTAAAATTTCAATTCAAACTAAAAAAATGTGAAGAAGTGGCGTACCTGTAGTTGATGTTGATGTCGTTGTCGCCAAGCACTCGGTCCCGTTTCAGCGAAACGTCGCTTTTAAAAAAATAAATATCGGGTATAAAACCTGATCCCACTTTATATAATCCTCGATCCCGTTTCTATAATCGTGATCCCGTGATTTTTCAAATCGAT